>JAEIGH010000820.1:0-10087 GCA_018903575.1 Drosophila saltans | reverse complement strand
TTTAGTGAAGCCCATGTACTCACCAGGACCTGATGGGATACCTGGTTGTGTACTTAGGTTTTGCACTTTGATTTCCCCGATTCTTAAGTTATTTAGTTTGTCCGTTGAAACTTCCTCTTTCCCAACCATTTGGAAGAAATTTTTTATTATTCCTTTGCATAAAAAGGGCAATAAAACCGTAGCTTCAAACTATAGGGGTATTTCCAAATCGTCTGCTATTCCGAAGGCATTTGAGAAAATTATAACTTCTCAACTGCAACATTTCTGTAGTTCTATTCTTTCATCTTCTCAACATGGGTTTATGAAACGAAGATCTACTACTACTAACCTTTTAGAGTATACTTCTTTAGCGATCGAAGGATTCAGGAATGCAATGCAAACTGATGTCATTTATACTGACTTCAGTAAGCCTTTTGATTTGCTTCAAGCTGATCTTAATAACTTTCAAACTTGGTGTGAAATTAATTTATTAGAACTCAATGTCTCGAAATGTAACGTCATGTCATTTGACAGATCTTTTTTGCAATTAGTGGTGTATTATCTCAATAATACCCCACTTAAACGTTTAAATGAGATTAATGATTTGGGTGTACTCTTGGACCACAAATTAAATTTTACTCGTCATATTAATATCACTGTCAATAAAGCCATCAGTGTTCTTGGTTTCGTTAAGCGATGGTCGAAAGAGTTTGACGATCCTTACACAACCAAAACTCTTTTTATATCACTGCTCCGCCCCATTTTAGAGTATAGATCATGTATTTGGTCTCCACAATATGGATCACACCAAGTAAAAACTGAATCTTTTGCTCTTCGTGGTTTAAACTGGGATCGAAATGTTAACTTTCCTTCCTATTCTAAGAGACTTCTTTTAATTAACCTTCCCTCCTTACTTAATCGTGGAGTAATGCTTGGTACTTTGTTTATCCACAAGCTTTTGAATGGACAAATAGACTGTCCTAATTTACTCAATCAGGTCAATCTATCTGTTCCTTGTAGACTGACCCGTAATTATGTCCCTTTATCTTTAACACGCTGTACTTCTAACTATTCTTTGCATGAACCTTTCCGAGTTCTCTGTTCCGACTACAACCGCCTTTATTCTGTAATCGGATCAGAGTTCTCTATATCTATTCTAAAAACTACTATTTTAAGTTATCTATCTAGTAGTTAGTCTTAATTATTGTTTTAGTTGTCGTCCGTTGTCCCCACGACTTCGTTTTTGCATGCTGTCTGATAGGGTTCGAGCGTAACAGGCATTGTCCTGGTGTCGCTTGGGCCACTTGAACGTACTGCGCATTGTACGCGTCAACGTCCAGAAGAAAGAAAGTGTTTATTTTATTTTCATGTGGTAGTATTTATTTACCCCCCCTCCCCCCTCTCTGAAGCTAGTAGAGGACGACTCTCCCTGGTTTCTAACCCAATCCAGTAGTAGAGGACTACCTTCCCTACTAGACTCCGACTAATCACCCCGACCCCGCCCTTGTTGATAACGCCCCATTACTGAAACCATTAACCATCCCGTTTGGTCACGGTCGTCTCCCCGCCCCTCTTTTAAGCCGTAGGTTAAATCTAACCCGTGCGTGGACCACTCTCCCGCCGAGGCTCGGAATACCTGACATTTCCTACCTTAGTAGGCGCCCGTGGTGAAGCAAAGTCTCCACGGGCCCAGTAGTGTCCCAGTACCCCAATGAACTAAGTGTGGAGTTGCCCAATAGTTACCCCAAACGCAGCTGCGGTTGTAGACAGGGACGCGTAGGCGCGAATGATGAATATCCCGTGACCCAGTGTGGTCAGAATACAAATACAAATTTCTTGTATTGTCGACCCATAAGACTGAGAGTTGTACCCCGGCCCTAGAAATGGTTCTTTACAACATATTCATAATGTAACAAAATCATTAGAGAGCATATAAAATAAGACAAACCTACTTTAAATGTTAATGGCCTGAGAAAAATATGTAACCATCGCAGCAGACAGACTGAAACTTGCTACTCAGAAAATATGACACACTAAAAAAAAAAAGTGCAAAACCGAAAACTTCCAGAAGTTATCCAAATTATGAAGACATCAAGGCCTCTGCTAACCGATGGAAATGCAGCGCAAGTAAGATTGCCAAAATTCAATCCGACGATGCAGGAGCGGATGCCGCAGCCTGGTGTTCTTATCAAAGAATTAATTTGCATTTGAGTAAACGAGTAATAAGAAAAGTCAAAAATTTTTTAATTCCTGATGAAAACTTTTGACTTATTGGAAAGAGACTATATATATATGACTATATATGGCGGGGGTCAAGAAGACCGCACCATACGGGTGTTATGGCGTGGTTCAAGAGCACCGCATTAAACGAAAGAGACATGTTATAGCTGAGGTCAAAGGGACAGCACCGAATATCTAGATGACCGCACCATAAGGAAAACGAGAAACAAGAAGACTACAAAAGAGAAATGTTATGACGAGGGTCGAGATAATTTGTGGTAAAGCAGTCCTTCGCTTTCAGCTAGTGTTTAATTCAACCACGTTTGATTAAGACATTAGTTATATGGGAGTCAAATGGATAACGTATCGTCGCAAAGCTGAGTTAAAAAGTTTGTTTGCCGAATTTGGACTGTCGTCTGGCGGTACAGTCGAAAAGATATGTCCAGTGTCACTAATCACTCCAACATGGCTGTTGGTGTAAATGCATGCTTATAATACAAACTATGAATTTCTCACAGTAAAGACCAATGCAGGCTTTGCTTAGAATAGAATTAACCCCTACATATTTTCATTTACACTGTACTCACACTATATTTTTATACAACACAAAATTGTCCCCCACATTATGTTCACACACACAATCACATTTACACTATGAATAAGACCCCAAATTTATATACATGTGACCCCTTAGATCCTAGAATCGACCTTTTTCTTAATAAAATCAGTATTCAAGCAACTCTTGTCTATTCACTACTCTGCAATCAACAGGTGAGCATTGCTGTGTCTTTGTCCCCCATTTGCATGATCTCTCCGAAGTCCATCCAATTTCAAGTGTTGGTTGCGACAGCCCTATGTCACTAGTTTATGTTCTAGAGGCAAACATTTTTATAAATAACTAGGAGACCCGGCCACGCGTTGCTGTGGCATTTCATTTTTTATTCAAATTAATCCGTCTTTAGCTAAAACAAATAAATTCGACGGTTTACCGACACGTGAACATGCAACATATAGTTGTCCATGTGAAAAACATGGATTTTCCAAGTCTAAGCCACAAATGGACAGCGTTTGGCCTTGAGACTTATTTATAGTCATGGCAAAAGCTAATCGAATTGGAAACTGAAGCCTTCTGAAGGGTATCGTAGATTCTGACGGTATCATTGGAATACGTGGCAACAGTACTACATCTCCTTTGAACTTTCCAGTTAAAATGGTTGCTTCAAGAATATTTCCAGTCATTTTTTTGATAACCAAACGCGTACCATTGCATAATCGCGGTGGATTCAAATTACGCAGGAGGATGATAGGTGTACCAATTTTTAAACGGAGATTATGTGGTGGCATTCCAGGTATATCCAGTGAATTTAAAAATTCTGTTGGAAAATTAACACTTTCATCTTCATCAACTACAGTATCGATTGATTTAAAAGACATCAGATCGCCTGGTAATAACTGTTGTATCTGAAAGTTAATTTCGTCAACATCAATATTTTTCGCAGTCAACATAGCCCGGTCACTGATCCAGTTATGATTTAAGTAATTAATCTGTATATCCGGGAAAATACTCTGAATCAATTCATTTTTTTCGGAAATAACAGTGCAGAAATTGTCTGGCAGTTTAATGCATTGCGTATTTGGTTGCAGTTCTACGTTACCGTTTCCAATATCTAATAATTGTTTGGAAAATTGTTGCGCTGATGGATCATTTTGCACCTGTACGCGCATGTTTATGGTCAATTGGAGTGTTACAACACTTCGCCATAAAAATGATTGTTTTAAGCATGCATTAATCTCATCGGCGAAAGTAGAGCGAGGTATAACCGGTAAGGTCTGTCGGAAGTCACCAGACAAAAGTAAGATAGCACCACCGAAAAGTTTATCATTGCCTTTTAAATCTTTCATGGTTCTGTGGAATGCCTCGAGTGAATATTTGTGGGCCATTGTACACTCATCCCAAATTATGATGGAACTGTTCCGCAACTCTGCAGCTTTTCCACTATTTTTCTTTATGTTACACATTGCGGTTGGTTTATTATGAACGTCCAATGGCAGGTTGAATGTTGAATGTGCCGTTCTCCCGCCATCTAGCAAAGTAGCTGCAATGCCTGACGATGCGACTGCCAATGCGATTTTCTGTTGCGATCGTATTTTGGCAAGTATCAATGATATCAAAAATGTCTTACCGGTTCCACCTGGTGCGTCCAAGAAAAAAAATCCACCTTGTGCAGCAGCAACAGCCAGCATAATCCGATCGTAAATAATTTTTTTTGAATGCGTCGAGTAGTTGATATCTGGTGCATAATCGAAAGCAAAACGAATAAATGATGTACGTGTTAATGAGCGGTTGTTCCGCTGCCTGTCGTTCTTGTACTCGTGCTGTAGCTATATTTTGTGCTCGTGCTGCTCTTAATCTCATAATATTCTGTCCCATACGTTCGTCACGCTCTGTTTGAGATTCTTGTGCTCGAGCCTCTGCTGCCCTGATGCGTTGCGCTGCATTTCTTGTAACAATTTGTTCTCTCGACTGATGAGCTTTTTCAATATGTTTGCGTCGTGCATTTCTGCTCCGCTTATTGCTCAGGTTAGATTTCTTCGGTGGCATTCGAATGAAAACACATACAATCGCTTATAATTTACACAAATTAATGTCTAAAACTATTTTCAATTTTGACATATATATCAACGGTTATCTGATGAAACATTCTGTTGAACTTTAAAATCTGCATTTACCGTCATTTAGACAATTTTTCAGTATTAAAAAACTATCCTGTGTTTTACAATTTTCAATTTTGACATATATATCAACGGTAATCTGATGAAACATTCTGTTGAAATTTAAAATCTGCATTTACCGTCATTTAGACAATTTTTCAGTATTAAAACACTATCCTATGTTCTAAGTTACACCCTATTACGGGTACATGTGAAATTTGATTGAAATCGGTTCAGTAGTTTAGGAGTCCATTGCGGTCAAACATTGTGACACGTAATTTATATATATATAGAGATAAAATTATAAAATTCAATAACATTTTGGTGACCCCCGACTTTGGCGTTCCCAATTTAAAAAAATAAAACATTTTGGTGTAACAGTCAAAGTGTGAGAATTTTTGTCAACTCAGACTAATTTTATCAATAACACGCATATAAGGAATTTTGGTCAACTTGTCGATCATTTCCTTTTTTAATACAACGCTTTGGAAAATATTGATATTCCTTAGCGAGGGCACGGTTTTGCAGGCTAGCAACAATCCGGGGTCCCGACATTTACGAAGCAATTGATTAACTTGGATATCATTGCATTTGTGCATATCATTTATGTCAACTTGGCGACGGTATTGCACACCATAACTAAAAACTACATCTGCTTGTGAGACAACTGACTGTGTCAGCACTTTGTCATCTAGTCAATTTGGCGACTAGAATCACAGCGGAAAAAAGTACATTTGAGTCAACTTGGCGACTATTAGTGTACAACAGGTCAACTTGGCGACCATAAAATCTTCTGTTTGTCGGACAACCGAAATTATCAGCACTTTGTCACCTAGCCAAATTGGGAACTAGAACGACAGCAGAGTATAATCGAAAAACTCCAAATTTGGATTTCTGTAACGTGGGACAAGGCGTACCCAATCAATTGAACCATCTGGTCAACACGGCGACCAAGCAGGCGAAGGATTTCTACGATCCAATATTTACATATATACATTTACATTAAATAAAAAAATAAAAAAAAAATTTTTTAAAACTTTATACTTGTTGTTCAATTTAACTTTATTTACTAGTACTTTGATCACTAATCGGTGCTAGTCGGAGCGCACCTTGTCAATTGACTAAAAAATATACTTCCAACGGATCAAAGTACATAAAGTAAAATGGATAAAATTTACGAACAACAGTTTGAGCGAGGTGAAGAGATCCAAAATGTCATCAGAAATGTCAAAAAGGACTCTGCCTCAAGAAAGTCAAAAGTTCTCTATTATGATAATAAAATTGAGACGATTGAGGATCTTTGGGATGAATTTGACAAGGCCCATACTGATTTAATGGAATCGTTGGGATACGAGCCATCCGGTCTTGATTACTTCAAAAAGGAATATTATTCAAAATTAAAAAGAATTAACAGAAGAAGTAATAAAGGATTGGAAACTACAAAGGGCAAAATTTGAAGAAAGCAAATTGGCCCATCAAAAAGATGAAGATCGCATTAACATTCAACCATTGATCAGAAAGCAAGGCGCTATGCTAGCAACACTTTCCAGGACATTGAAGCAAATAATTCCTGAAGAAAAAATGAACTACAAAACAGTTGTAGAAAACTTATGGCAGCAGATAGAACAACTGCACTATGAGATGTATAAGCTTGCAGTAGATCCAGTCGAAGCTGGATACAATTTGGAAACATTCATAATGGCAGAAAAGGCGATACTGAAATTTTGTGTCCCACCTGCACATGATGTGACAACGTCGTCACTACAATTGCCAAAAATTTCAATTCCAAAATTTGATGGAAATTATTTGAAATGGCAACAATTTCATGACATTTTTAAGAAAATGGTTCATGAATCAAACATACCCGCTGTATAAAAGATGTGGTATTTAAAAGCAAATCAATCAGGGGATGCCGAAACATTAATTAGGCACCTTGAATTAACAGAAGTCAATTATGACACTGCATGGAAAATGTTGCAAGAACGATTTAACAATAAACGGGTCTTGGTAACAGCAGTGTTCGAAAAATTATTTGATCATCCAAACATTGGAAACGACGCCCTGTAAATAAGGAATCTTCATGATAATATTCATGAATCATTGCAAGCCTTAAAGAATATAAGCATTGACACAGAAACTTGGAATTCTATTATAATTTTCCATATGACAAGAAAATTGGATAGACTTACCACCCCTAAGGCTGATGAATTTTTGGAGCGATTCTGGAAACTGGATACCTTGGAACCGGAAAAAATATACAAAAGTCCAGAGGAAGAATATTGCGAAAAGCACTTCTCGGACAATTTACATAAAGCTGCAGATGGAAGATTGGTTGTAAAACTGTCATTTGCTGAAGACTTTTCATCCATGGAGGAGTCTCGTGATGTGGCTGTTAGGAGATTCCTATCACTGGAAAACAGGATGAGCCCAGAAATAAAGGGAGAATATATAAAGTTCATAAAAGAATATGAACAGCTTGGACACATGAAGGAAGTGTTGCCAGAAAGATTACCAAGGCAGCATTATTTCATACCTCATCATTGTGTTCTTAAACCTGATAGTACCACAACCACGTTAAGGGTGGTATTTGATGCTTCATGTAAGACATCAACAGGAAAATCTTTAAATGATTTATTGTACCCAGGACCAGTGGTACAAAGTCAACTGTTTTCAATCCTACTGAGGTTTAGGACGCATAAATATGTTTTCACTGCGGACATAGAAAAAATGTACCGACAGGTATGGGTAAATCCAGATGATCAATTCAATCAAATGATTGTTTGGAGAGACAGCCCAAATAAAAAATTGAAATATTATCGCTTGAAGACAGTTACCTATGGAACAACTTCGGCACCTTAACTCGCAACGAAAAGTTTGGAGTATTTGGCAACTAAAAACAAGGAAAAGTGAGCCTCAGGAGCAACTACATTAAAAAAGGACTTTTATGTGGATGATTGCCTTTCAGGAGCAGACAGCTTGGCAGAAGCACTACAAATCAGGCAGGAGCTGATGCATTGGAACAATTAAGTGTGAAAACTTTAGGCATAATTTGGATGCCTAAAGAAGACACGCTCTGCGGAAAGGCCCAGCTACATACTCGAGGGATAACAAGACGCGTTCTATTATCTGAAATTGGACAAATATTTGACCCTTTGGGATTATTTGCACCTGTTGTAGTACGTGCTAAAATCTTACTGCAACATATTGCATCCGAAAAATTTGAGATGGATGCCAATTTACCTGCTAACTTGGAGAAACCGTGGGAATTGTATCGTGCGGATCTGCAAGAACTAAATAAAATGCAAATGCCCAGGCACATATATGATGGAAAGGTGCCATCCGCACGCCAGATCCACACCTTCGTAGATGCATCAGAAAAGGCATATGGGGCTGCTGTATACATTCGGGCCACATACAAAAATGGTCAGATCACCGTGCGTTTACTGTGTGCAAAGTCACGAGTAGCTCCACTAGAAAAACAATCATTGCCACGTCTTGAGTTATGTGCAGCAGTGCTTGGAGCAGAACTCACGGACAGAGTTCGACACGATCTCCGGATGGAAGCGGAAAATGTTGAAGCTTTCTTGTGGTCAGATTCAACTGTCATGGACTAATTCTCGGGCATCTCAGTTCCATACATTTGTGGCCAACAGGCTTACAAAAGTACATGCTGTTTCCAAACCAATACAATGGAGGCATGTATCATCAGCTCTAAATGCTGCAGATGTCCTATCAAGAGGAATATCGGCATCTCAGCTAACATCAAACAATTTATGGTTATATGGACCATTATACCTACATGGGCCACAATCTCGCTGGCCAGCTCCATTCAAAGCATCAGAACATGTGACTGATACTTCAGAGCGGAAAACCAAAGTATTCAGTATGCCAATGACGAGTAGCATTCCTGCTTCTGGAAGGGATGATGGGTGGATTTATAGCATAAACCACAAAAACTCGGTATATCGTATGCAAAGAATTATTGCATACGTATTACGGTTCTGCAAAGCACAAAACAGAAGGAAGACTGTTCAACTGGAATTGGATGAGTTGGAACAAGCTCGAATAATTATAATCAAACAAATTCAGGAAGGTGAATTTGAGTATGAGCTTCGTCATCTCAGAAATCGTCCAGAGCAACCTATGGGCAAGAAGAGTAATTTATCATCATTACCTTTGGTGCTTGATGAAAATTCGGTTATTCGAGTGGCGACCAGACTACAACAAGCTCCAGTGTCAAGAGACACAAGGAATCCATATCTGTTGCCTTATAATAATAACGTTGTCAAAATGATTCTGCGCAAATTGCATGAAGACAACATGCATTGTGGACAAGATGCATTACGAGGTATTGCCAGACAACAATATCATATTGTAAAAGTGAAATTGATGATTCAGGCCAAAACTCCTTAAACAAATAATGGGAGGGTTACCTGAACTCCGCGTATCTTAAAATAGACCGTTCCTCATCTCTGGTGTGGATTACTGCGGACCTTTCTGGATTCATCACAAAATAAGAGGAAAAAGTCCAGATAAGGCATACATTGCTGTGTTTGTATGTTTTGCAACAAAGGCAGTACACCTGGAATTGGTTGGAGACTTATCAACATCCTCATTTATTGGAGCATTACAACGCTTCATTGGACGAAGAGGAAGATGCCAAACGTTGTACTGTGACAACGCGACAAACTTCGTTGAAGCTAACAACCAATTGAAGGAATTGAGTGAAACGATTTACTCTGACATGGCAACTGGTACAATTATGGAATTCTGTAACCAGAAAGGAGTTCAAATTAAATTTATTCCCCCACGGTCACCTCATTTTGGAGGTTTATGGGAGGCAGCTGTAAAATCAGCAAAACATTTGTTGCTGAAAAATGTTTCCACAGCCAATTTGACGTTTGAACAATTGTCAACAATTATTGTGAACATTGAAGCAATATTAAATTCACGGCCACTAACTCCCAACTCAAGTGATCCTAATGATCTTACTGCGCTCACACCAGGACATTTACTCATTGGAGAACCATTGGTGGCTCAACCTGATCCAGAGCCAATTGGACAGAAATCGTTGCCAGAACAATGGGAGCTGGGCGACGATTAAAACATACCTTTTGGACACAATGGTTACAGGAGTATCTGCAAGGATTACAAAACTCTGCGAAGTGGAAAAAGC
>JAEIGH010000236.1:0-111821 GCA_018903575.1 Drosophila saltans | reverse complement strand
AAGAAATTGGAGCTGTGAAATTAAAACTTTTTTTGATTTTCGCTTAAATGCAAGGTTTACTTCATGTGGCTTAAGTATATGAGCACCACTGTACATGCGATAGCAATATATCGTGTGTCAGCAACATGGCGGGAGTTGGCAACATCAAAAGCTACCAACATCGCATGCGTTGTCAACATAAGCCAAGCGCTAGCAACCCCAGGGGGAAACATAAAACATACATTTATACAGATAAACATACACCCATGCATACAAACAAAACATATAAAATACGCATGGATACAGTCAAAACGTATAAAACACGATCACAAAAACGAGAGAGAAGACCGAACGTCGCCAAGACAGAAGAGCGAGCAGAGAAAACATAAAAACAAAACCAAACGATCATATGCTAATTTGATTTCGCAAACTTTTTCGTAGAATGTGCGTAGCGATAGGGAGCCTTGCCCTAGGTTATGTAGTTCATACATAAGTGTTGGTTCGTCTCTACTGTCCGACCAGCTCTGAATGAGAGCTTCTTTTATCTCATCACAAACTAAACCTGCTCCAGCATCTATAAAAGCCTCGTTTGCTGGGCCCTCAATTTCGTTTCTGATAGCTATAAGGAGCATCTGCCCATATGGGGTTTCATCTGTTCCTCTTATAAGGAGGAGAACCTCTTCGACGTTACTAACAAATTCTCCTAAAGTTTTAGGATTGCCATTGTAAGATGGTAAAAACCGGATTGCATCAGGTATTCTTAATGAAAACAGTATGTCTGTATGAGTTATATCCCCTTGGCTAAGGAGTGGCGAACTGGAAGCTGATGTCATGGGTGTAATGTCGTCCAGTCTGACTACTGGTTGGTCTTCCCTAATATCCATAGCTCGCAAATAACTGTTGACTTTTTATACCCTGTACCCATAGGGAAAAAGGGTATATTAAAGTCGCTAAAATGTATGTAACAGGCAGAAGGAAGCTTTTCCAACCCCATAAAGTATATATATTCTTGATCAGCACTAACAGCCGAGTCAATTGAGACATGTCCGTCTGTTCGTCCGTCTGTCCGTATAAACACCTAGATCTCATTTGTGTTTCCTGTTGAGTTCTTTTCGTTGACTTTTTAAAATATCGGTCTTTCAATGAGCAGTGCGTAAAGAGCGAAACAAGAAACGCTCGCACAATGAGACAGCAAAAGACCGATTGAGCAAAAACTCAACGAAAACGGTCTTTACGGTTTACTCACACGCACAATCCATGACCGCATATCATATATTTCGTCTGCAAAACAGACGCTTAACTATTTGCTTGCCTATGCGTGTGAATGTATACCAATACATGTATACCGTACAAACACAACAGACCCGATAAGAAATATATAAAATTATTGTTTTTTTATTGTTGCATCTAAATTCAATTTTTACCCATACACCCTACACCAAGTTTGAACAAGATTGGATAATTATTAAGATTACAAATCAATAACCATATTTGATAGAAATTAAATATATTTTAATGCTCACGCATACACATACATATGCAAAAATTCAACCACCACGCGATGTGTGAGAGAGACAGAAATATTTGTGTTGTGTTCTTGCACAGAACGAAATTGAAAGAGCGGGATGCAATGCGTTTGCTATATATGTCGAACTAGCTTAAGCAAGCTACACCAATTATTCTAAAATTTTTGTTTTAAATTAAATAATAAAACAGTAAAGCTGCAAGGGTATACAAACTTCGGCAAAGCCAAAGTCAGCTTCTTTGAAATGTTTTTATACCCTGTACCCATAGGGTAAAAGGGTATATTAAAGTCGCCAAAATGTATGTAACAGGCAGAATTAAGCATTTCCGACCCTATAAAGTATATATATTCTTGATCAGCATCAACAGCCGAGTCGATTGAGACATGTCCGTCTGTCCGTCTGTCCGTCTGTCCGTCCGTCCGTCTGTCCGTCTGTCCGTCCGTCCGTCCGTATGAACACCTAGATCTCAGAGACTATAAAAGATAGAGCATCCAAATTTGGTGTGAACATGCGTCTAGTGTGTACACAGATCAAGTTTATTTCAAATTTTTGCCACGCCCACTTCCGCCCCCGCAAATCGCGAAAACGTATTACTAGAGCTGTATTAAAGATATCGTATTCTTACTTGGCACACCTAATTTTATATCAAAACTGTACCAGCTCACCAAATTTTGTCGAAATCGGACAATAAATATCGGAGATATACCTATATGACTTTTGCACTGAATTGCCAAGGCGACATTGGCTGCCAAGAGTGAGCGAGACAGTATGCGTTCGCTGTTGCTGCATGTTATAGAGAATTTTGCATGAAATTTATGGCGATTTCGAGGATATTCTATTTCATTTAATATAACTAGTTGGTACAGGGTATACTCAATGTCGGCAGGGACGACTTGCTTGCTTCATTTATACCCTGTACCCATAGGGTAAAAGGGTATATTAAAGTCGCCAAAATGTATGTAACAGGCAGAAGGAAGCGTTTCCGACCCCATAAAGTATATATATTCTTGATCAGCATCACTAGCCGAGTCGATTGAGACATGTCCGTCTGTCCGTCTGTCCGTCCGTCTGTCCGTCTGTCCGTCTGTCCGTCCGTATGAACACCTAGATCTCGGAGACTATAAGAGCTAGAGCTACCAAATTTGGTGAGAATATCCATCTAGTGTCTACACAGGTCAAGTTTGTTTCAAATTTTTGCCACGCCCACTTCCGCCCCCGGAATTCGGAAAAAACTAGTACTAGAGCTGTATGAAAGATATCGTATTCTTATTTGGCACACCTAATTATATACCCAAACTGGACCAGCTGACCAAATTTTGTCGAAATCGGACAATAAATATCGGAGATATACCTATATGAGTTTTGCACTGAATTGCCAAGGCGACTTTGGCTGGCAAGAGTGAGCGAGACAGCATGCGTTTGCTGTATGTTAAAAGAAATTTTGAATTAAGTTGATGCCGATCTTGATTTAATATAACTAGTTGGTACAGGGTATACTCAATGTCGGCAGGGACGACTTGCTTGCTTCATTTTTTTATTGTTAAGGTTTGAAGAAAATAATTGTTTTACACTTGTTGCACCACACACTAGACAGAAATAAATTCTCTTCTTTTTTATACCCTGTACCCATAGGGTAAAAGGGTATATTAAAGTCGCTAAAATGTATGTAACAGGCAGAAATATACATTTCTGACCCCAAAAAGTATATATATTCTTGATCAGCATCACTAGCCGAGTCGATTGAGCCATGTCCGTCTGTTCGTCCGTCTGTCCGTCCGCCTGTCCGTCCGTATGAACACCTAGATCTCGAAGACTATAAGAGCTAGATCCAAATTTGGTGTGAACATGCGTCTAGTGTGTACACAGATCAGGTTTGTTTAAAATATTTGCTACGCCCACTTCCGCCCCCGCAAATCGGGAAAACGAATAACTAAAACTTTATTAAAGATTTCGTATTCTTACTTGGCACACCTAATTATATACCAAAACTGGACCAGCTGACCAAAGTTAGTCAAAATCGGACAATAAATATCGGAGATATACCTATATGACTTTTGCACTGAATTGCCAAGGCGATATTGGCTGGCAAGAGTGAGCGAGACAGCATGCGTTCGCTGTTGCTGCATGTTATAGAGAATTTTGCATTTCATTTAATATTACTAGTTGGTACAGGGTATACTCAATGTCGGCAGGGACGACTTGCTTGCTTCATTTTTTTTGTTTTCATTTTACCTGTTCATATACTTCTTTTCGTTTTATAATTTTAATTCTCGCTTCTTCATTCACTTTATTTATTCATTATTATTTCTTTCGATACTAAGTAAAAATTCTTATCTTTATTTGTACAGCACTCTGATTAATAAAATTAACTTACAATATAATAACTAGGATGATTCTTATGGTTTGTAGATTCTTAGACCTTCGACTGCGCCAGTTACCAAGTTGGAGGATCCGCGTGTAGATATATTTGTTTAATTATTTGATCAAGGTAAAGAAATAAGACTTGTTTTACTTTGCTTCAAATGAAGACTGTTTGATTATATTCATATTAATTTCTATGTTCCCACACCCTAGCTGGCTGACCGTCGGCAGAATGCCGACGTAAACATTTTATTTTGCTTATTGCTGATGTTGCGGCTTCTGGACATTGCTGAAGATTGCTTATGTCGCAGTTGATCGTGGTGGC
The DNA here is from genome assembly GCA_018903575.1 of Drosophila saltans. Taxonomy (NCBI): domain Eukaryota; kingdom Metazoa; phylum Arthropoda; class Insecta; order Diptera; family Drosophilidae; genus Drosophila; species Drosophila saltans. Next base: position 107,630 of record JAEIGH010000236.1, on the reverse strand, counting down.
TTAATCGGGAGCATCTCGAGGGGAGCTTAGATGGTAACTCTCGCGTTAATTCCGCATTTGTTTCGCATTACGCATTCGAAATGGAGCCGATAACAAATGTTGGAACAGTAAAAAATCGGAACATTTGTCTATGTGTGTGACTCCAAATGTAAAACTGTAAGTTTAAATTCTTTTGCCGCGAAATGAAATAATTTTCACTTTAATGTTTTTGTTTATATGTTAGGATGTCACAATTGAGGTTTTCTTGGAGGATTGTTCACTTCACTTGGCGGAACCGGCGACACACTGAAAACAGTAAGTATGTATGGATGGAGATATGTATGTACCTTATGTACTTAGTTATGTATGCACATACGCTGGTTTGGATGGAATGGATGTAAGAACAGTTGATGTAGGAAAATCAAGATCGTGAAATTGTTCATACAAGATGGCTGCATTGGAAAGCAGTGCAAAGTTCAACGAAAAATTGAGGGAGAAAAAATGACCTTATGTCATTTAATATCTGTAAATGAAGTTCTGCCTGATTTAACACCTTATGTGATAAATCATCCAGACGGACAACATTTACACTGCCACGTTATGTGGACTTTGAACTAATTTTACACTTAATTTTTTTCGCTGCAGCGCCTAGGAAAAGAATCCGGCTCGAAGGCCCAAATGTTTGCAGGGGGGCGGCTTTCCTTTGAACGTGAATCTACAGAAAAAGGGGCAAAACTCCAGTAATTTCACTTTTTCACAGTATGTATGTCTATTCTCTTCAACGTTACAAATAGAATGATAACTTCTACCTAACTTATAGTTTAACATACAACTAATCAAGCCGAGGTTAAGGCTCCCCAATTCACCTCTCCCGTCTCACTCTCTCGCTCTCTACGTCAGTTGTGAAGTGGACAATGGTATAGTCGAACCATTTATATCTGAATATAATAGCCCAGTTCTTTTAGTTCCTAAGAAATCACTACCAAATTCGAAAAAAAATTGCGTCTAGTAGTAGATTATCGGCAAATAAATAAAAATCTTCTAGCAGATAAATATCCATTACCTAGAATAGAAGAAATACTAGATCAACTAGGAAGAGCAAAATATTTATCGTGTCTGAACCTTATGTCTGGATTTCACCAAATAGAACTAGGAAACAAATCTCGAAGTATAACATCATTTTCTACGAGCACTGGCTCATCATAATCGCTTCACGCGATTACGCTATGGTCTAAAAGTAGCTCCAAACTCATTTATGAGAATGAAGCAACTTGCTTTCTCTGATCTAAAACCATAGCAAGAATTTCTTTACATGGATGATTTATTTGTTATCGGCTGTTCCGAACAGTAAATGCTCAAAAATCTCACGAGTATATTTGCACTTTGTAGAAAACACAATCTTGAACTTAACCCAGAGAAATGTTCATTCTTTATGCACGAAGTAACATTCCTTGGCATTAAATATACAGACCATGGCATCCTAACCATTATAGAAGATTCATTAAGAGTTTCGCACAATACTCACGTAATCTGACAAAATGTGCAAGAAGAATGTTTAATTACAATAAACTAAAGAATGTGAAGAATCATTTAAGTATCTAAAAAGGCATTAATGAAACCAACATTATTGCAATCCCCTGATTTTAGCAAAGTATGGTGCAGTATTATTACAAGACTGCAACGGCGTGCAACTACCAATTGGTTATGCATCTAGATCCTTCACACAGGGAGAAATTAATAAATCGACTACAGGACAGGAATTAGCAGCAATACACTGGGCAATAAAACATTTCAGAACTTATATCTATGGAAGGCATTTCTTAGTAAAAACAGATCATAGACCAATTGTATATTTATTTTCAATGAAGAATCATACTTCAAAGCTAACTAGAATGAGAATACACTTAGGAGAGTATCAATTTACCGCAGAATACCTCAAAGGGAAGGACAAAAATGTTGCGGATGCATTATCTCGCATAAATATAAAAGACTTAATTAAAATGAACAGAAATATATTGATGGTACAAACAAGATGGACACAAGAAACAATTAAAATGCATGAAAAAATATATGAGCCCAATGTCTTCGAAGTCGTTAGCAATAGCGACGTAAAAAAATTTGTAAAAATAAAAATTAATTAGTTCAAGAGTTTGCTGAAAAGAGGAAAACAGATTATTTCACAGATTTCAGTATAAGATTTATATTCTAATGAAAAATTCGATTTAGGTAAATTTTTTCAAAGGCTTATTTCAGAAGCCGGGAATCACAAAATCATTAACTTACAGATGTCACCAAGTCAACAAATTCTCGAATTTGTCACTTTAAATGAATTTAAAAAATATCAAAGAAGCTAACTTCGGCTTTGCCGAGTTTGTATACCTTTGCAGCTTCACTGTTTTATTCTATAATTTAAAAACAAAAATAATTGTTATATATGTTTAACAAAAACAAAAAAGAAGACAAAGCACATCTAAAACTTTCACGTTTTCACTGAGAATCTAACCACTATACATCGAGCCATCGTGCGACCGATCTCTACATACTACGCCACCCACCCCACTTAACTTACTTAAGCTAGTTCGACATACAGTGGCTCACAGCTTATTTGAACCAAACAATGAAAGAAAATTGAATCAAGAATATCTTTTAATCGGAGAAAGGAAACAACAAAATTGAAATCAGAATTTTCAGTTAATATATGAACTTAACAATACGTAATTCATTTATTTTGATTTAATTAATCTTTTATATAAATGAAGCAAGCAAGTCGTCCCTGCCGACGTTGAGTATACCCTGTACCAACTAGATACATTAAAAAAAAACCTTCGAAATAGCCATCAATCTCATACAAAATTTCATTTACATGCAGCAGCAGCGAACGCATGCTATCTCGTTTACTCCTGTCAGCCAATCTCGCCCTAAGCGTTTCAGTACAAAAAGAATATGGGCATATTTCCGATGTTTATTGTCCGATTTGGACAAATTTTGGTCAGCTGGTGCAGAACGGCTATATAGTTGAGTGTGCCAAATAAGAATATGATATCTTTCATACAGCTCTAGTATTCGTTTTTTCCAAATTGCGGGGGCGGAAGTGGGCGTGGCTAAAATTTGAAACAAACTTGACCTGTGTAGACACTAGACGGATATTGCCACCAAATTTGGTAGCTCTAGCTCATATAGTCTTCGAGATCTAGGTGTTCATACGGACGGACGGACAGACGGACGGACAGACGGACATGGCTCAATCGACTCGGCTATTGATGCTGATCAAGAATATGTATATGTTACATACATTTTAGCGACTTTAATATACCCATTTACCCTATGGGTACAGGGTATAAAAAGAGCAAAAACTAGAAATAGTCGACATTTCAACGTCACAGCTTATTTGAACCATCCTACCCAAAACGTTTTTTTTTTTTTGATGCAAACCATATCTATTTGAAATTTAATATTCGGTGTGTCTTCCATTTGTATCTAAGAGATCTTTTATGCTATTTGGCACTGATATAACCACCATTTTATTAGTTTCAAGAGTGATTTTGCGTCATTCCTCGAGATGGGCTGTTTTTAACCCATTTTTTATGGATTTTGGCCGATTTTGGAAGTTATTGTCCAATATCACCCACAAATTTTTAAGGACAATAAGATCTAGTGTTGGTGTCAGAAGTTTGACCACATAGGAGCAGCTCCAAATAAGCCAGGTGTGCACTTTTCCCATACGTGTGCTTTGGGTCATTATCCTGATGCAGCAGAAAATGATCACTTTTACCGAGATCCTGAGGATTTTCCACAATTTTTTTTTTTTTGTATACCTCTTGCTATGTCTTTTATGTCATTGAATTTTCAACAAGCTCCAGCGTCAGGACACCAGCTGCTCCCAGACAGGCTTTAAATTCGAAATCGGATTCAACAACAATTGTTTTCTCAACATCAGGAGCGGAATAACTTCTTTTGGTAGAAACTGCGCCTTGTTGCTTCTTTGCGAAGAGATACCGATAATAAAGGGTCAGATGAATCCAACGCTCAGTGAAACACGTCCGTTAAGTTATTTTTTTCCGCTTATAATATTTATTCCGTGCCTCAGAAGCGTTTGCTTCCAAGCAACCGAGAGGAAGCACAGAAGATTGAACAATTTCTGCACCGTGATCTAAAATCTTGTGAACAGTATCGCTCGTTAGATACCACGGATATTTCGTTAAAACCAATTGAAGAGTTTCCTCACAAAGTTTCCTAAATTTAATTACATTAATTTCAAACTCGCATGAAATAACTATAGTGTTTCGACTATATCTGATATTGCAACCAATAATGGAACATTTCGAAATGGTCTTCGCACCGTGTTACCATCTTTGGAATTTCCAGAACCGTTCGGACTTGGTTTGTTTACATGTAATCCCATATCTGTCTAGAGCTTCTCCTCTATTTGCTTTTTCCGTGAATTATTGTCGTGACAAACAAAAACTGGTCCAGTCTTTTAGGTTCCTGTTCATTAAAACGTTGCTTATATACACTTTGCCCGGTTGAACCATCAAAGCCATATCTTACTAATAGTTCAATTTTAGACTAGTGTCGCTGCAGACTTCGTACTGCCTCATCGATAAATAAAATACCTAATCTTTTGTTTAAATTGATTTTAAAACAAACATATCGAATCCGTATTTAATAAAAAGTATTTATTGAATAAAGCATGAAGTTTTATTATATTCGATACATCATGTTGCTTACTTAGAAAACAGAGTTTTCCTGAAATACTGGCTAAATTTAAATTGGGTATTCACAGACACACACTGTTAAAATACAGTCTGTTAATTAATTTAAAGCGTTAATAAACAAAGAAGACGGTTTTCCGACGCGCGAGCACGCGTCGTATAATTGTCCATGCGCGAAACAGGGAAACTCCAAGTTGATTCCACAAACTTCTAACGACTGTCGTTGCGATTTATTTATGGTCATCGCAAAGGCCAGACGTACTAGAAATTGTAAGCGTTTAAAATCGAATGGTAAATCGTTTGAAATCATCGGTATCCGCGGGATCAAGACATCCTCTTCTTTGTATTTTTCTTTTATGATTGTCGCCTCAATGACGTTATTCATAAGTCTTTTCACAGCCAGTCTTGTTCCATTGCATAGTCGAGGTTGATTAATGTTATCCTACTTTTAACTGCAAATTGAGAGGTGGTAATCCAGGCAATTCCAGTGAATTTAAGAACTCAGTGGGATAGTTGATTACGTCATCCTGGTTCATTACGGTGTCGACTGATTTGAAGGAAACCAACTGTCCTGGAAGAAAATTCTGAATAGTCGCATTAAGATCCTCGACATCTTTTTATTATGGTTATTGAACTTTTGCGCTATATCTGGGAAAACTCGCTGAATAAGCTCCACTTTTGAGTCTGTGATGTGACAGAAATCTGTAGGTAATGTGATGAATCCGGTCGAGGTGTCCACTGCAAATGTCTAACAACTGCTTCGCAAACACATTTGCAGTTTCATCTTGTTGCAAAAATACTCCCATGTTAGTTGTTAAGTGGAGTGTCTTTACGTACTGCCACAAATTTGATGATTTTAGGCATGCATTTAGTTCATCAGCAACAGTTGATCGGGGAATAACTGAAAGAGTCTGATGAAAATCACCTGACAACAGAATCATTGCCCCAATGAAATTATTTTGGTTGTCACGAAGATCTTTCAACGTTCTGTCCAGTGCCTCCAGTGACCTCTTATGAGCCATTGTGCATTCATCCCAAACAATCAATTTGCATACCTGTAGGATCTTGGCCAGTGCGCTATTTTTGGCGATGTTGCAAATTGGTGTTTCGGTGATTTGCATGTTTAGTAGTAATTTTAAGGCAGAATGTGCAGTTCGTCCGCCTTCTAGCAAAGTTGCAGCTAGAGCAACATCATTTCGCGATCTGATCCTCGCCAAAAGCAATGAAATTAAAAACGTTTTTTCGGTTCCTCCGGGAGAATCAAGGAAATAAATTCCACCAGAACCACTATTCACAGCTTCTATCAAAGTGTCGTACGCAATTCTTTGTTGTTGATTTAATTGTGGAAAATTTGTACGAACTGTTTCGGCCAATGCTTCAATGTCGTACTGATGTTCTCTTTGCAACTCGTGGTTTAATGCATCGTGCATATGAGATTGGGTGCTGTCATTCCCAAACACGACAATACTTTATTTGCCATCAATAAACACATATCTTCTATCAAGATCAATGTGTCATTGTAAATTTCTTCAGTCATTTGTAGTGTAGGATTCAAAGTTTGACGGCGCACACGATGCAAAATATCCTCAGACATGACATATCTATACTTAACCCACAAATCTTTTGGATTCGAGGGGAAACATGTCGATATGATAATCGCAAACAATGTACGAATTTGATGCGGCGACGAAGATATTACGGAATCCTTGAGCGTATCATCCCAGTGCGAATCGTTCTCAAGTAAATGTAATTGTTGACGTGCCTCACGGTAAGTCGCACGCAGCTTTCCATTAACTGTTCTCAGTTGTTTAAACGATGTCGGTCCACGAACATTCTCCAACAAGAACCGCAAATAGTAACATTCATCGTTATTTGGATGTACTGTGTAGATGCGACCCAGAAGATCTGAAGCAAATACATTTGGATGTCCTTCAACTGGTGTTCCTTTTTTTCGACGCTGAAACGATTTCGATGATGCGTTCCATGTGCAATAGCGTGGCATGTCAGAATACAGCAAAGTGCGAGCAAAATCATCAGTTTGACAGACTGTGAAGAAACTTGTTAATGTTGTCGACGGCGGATGTGCCGCCCTGTCTGCCGCGTTAGATTCATTAAAATAAACTCGTTGACCATTTTCTACATGGACTGCCTAATGGACTACTGTAAAGTGTCTTTCATGGATCTCAAATGAAAAGATACGCCAAATAGCTTCGATGCTACTTACATAGCGACCCATCTGGTACTATGATATTTCATCATTTGCATTGGTTACACCGAAGACAGCCATATCACTACCTTTATTAACATATGTACTTTATCGACTTCACAGAATTACAATATTCCACATTGATGTGAGTCTCAAAAGCTTTGGACAATATTGGCGAGTATGGCACAATCCAACGATTATCTACACCAACATTTTGTCCTCTTACCTTCACAACTACCGATCGCCCACTGTCGGCAACTGATCGCCGACAATACAATGGGTATCCATCATATCCCGTTACAACTACCGTCGACCATACAGGGTGAATTGTAGTTGAAATGTCCGCAAGGTCCATGTATCATGTGTTTGGTAACTACTGCATGCAATATTGGGTCAACTATTTCACGTGGAATTTCAACTGAAATTATGGAATCAATCTCATCTGGCTTTATTTTGTCCACTAACCAGACTAAAATGTGCGCATGACGCAATCCACGCTCTTGGCATTCTACAGAGTACATCCAACAACGGACTCGGCCGTATATACAGTGCTCTATTAAGAAATTCATGAGAGATTTTAATTTTTGTTTAAAAACTCTGGCAGTTATGTCATGTCTATCAACTGGTGTGTGGCTATGTAGTAATTTCTTCTCGATTTCGGACCATTTTGGGTTGCATGTGAATGTAACAAATAAGTCTGGGCGGCCATAATGCCTAACATATGATATAGCATCCTGAGCATATTCATGCATGTGGCGTGGGCTTTCTATATAAGTATATAAGTCTCAATTTCGACATACATGTCAACTGCAAACTGATGAAAGAGTCGTTGACACATCAAAATATGATTTACTTCACCTTGACGGATCATGAGTCTGTATGAATAGAAATTCATAGCACTAACTTTTTTGTTGGTTTCAGCACCTGCAATCAAAAATGATAAATGTTTAAATTGTTACTTAGATGAATTTTTTTTTTTTTTTAACGTTGTATTTGTTTGTTGGATCTCTTATATAGGCTTATAAGACTAACAACAATTTTCCAGGTTTATCTTAATCTAACACATAACCTAACATCTGAAAGATGCTACATTGATCTATGGCCCTGATTAATTACTAGAGGGTTGGGAGGTCGTTTCGTTTAAGCCGAGTACTTTCACGTACTCGTGTTAATGATTTGGCCAGGGTATTCGGGTGTGCCTGCAGTTTAGCGGTGTACTTAAGCTGTTGTACCTTTATTTCGGTTATTATGTAAAGGTGAAATTATCTCGTCTGGAGCAGTTATGGTTGGATGTGCTTTCCACAGCGGATATTTGGTGCTGGTAGGGCTAAGCTTCTCGATATATTGCCGCTGTGTCCTTGCTTCTTCTTGCCTAAGCGCTTTTGCTAGAGTTCGCGAAGCTGCCTTTAGGCGATGTTTTGCTGCCGGTGATCGAGACATTTGCCATTCTCGCCTGAGCCGTCTTTTATCTGCTAAAAGTGGTTCAATTAGTCGGTTGTTAGACTTGTGTTTTTTCTGGGTGTGACTGATAATTGGGGTAGAGATATCTGCGGCTTCAATAAGGGTAGACTCTAGTGCAGAGGTGCAAAGCTCGATGTCTTCTTCGTCGTCCAGTTTGGGATTTAGCTCGATATGGGTGCTTATGTATTTTTTAAATCTGAGCCAGTTTTTTTTGCAATTTGTTAGCCCGAGTGGTTGCTTTATTATTTGTGGTTCTGTTAATATAGTGAAAACTACTGGTGAGTGGTCCGATGACAATTCTGCTAGTGTCTCTGCCGTTATGCAATTGTGCGCGATTCCCCTGGTGATTGCAAAGTCTATTAGATCTGGGAGCTTGCGTGGATCTGCTGGCCAGTACGTGGGCTTATTCGGTGAGGCATAGCCCATTTTGTTTGCTGGGTTGATGATTGTGTTATACAGCTGTTTGCCTTTAGGATTTACCAGGCGGGATAACCAATGAGGGTGCTTGGCGTTGTAGTCTCCTGCAGCAATAAATCGTACTCCGAGTGTATTGAAGAAGTCAGTAAACTCTTTTTCCGAGATTGAGAATCGTGATGGACAGTAAAGTGCAGCCACGGTTGTACTGCCGAAAGTGGTTTGGACACTTATTGAAGTTGCTTGTAGGTATTGTTTCTCAAATCCATTGTGTAGAAAGTGTTTAATCCGGTTTTTGATTAGGTCACCAGTTCCTCCGTGAGCCTTGCCGTCTGGGTGATTTATTGCGTAGAATGCATATTTGGGTATTTGAAAGTTATTTTTGTTTGTGAGGTGTGTTTCTGATAGCAGCATAATATCAATATCATTTGAGTCCAGAAACAGTGACAATTCTTGTTTGTGCTTGGAAATGCCGTTTGCATTCCAGAGGCCTTTATGTGCTGACATTATTTGTTATTGTCCATAAGCTTTTGAATAAGCAGGTTCTGATTCCGCATCAGTTCCTGCATGCAATTTTGCATGAACGTCATGGAATTTGTCATGTTTTGATTTAGCGAGATCAACAACGTTTCGATCCCGTTGGGTTGCTGGCCAAGTACGGATGGACTTGGGGCTGCGTTAGATTGTATGGTGGCGGGATCTATTGTTTGAGTGGGCTGTGCATTTCCATTGCGTAGCACGCTTGCAAAAGTTACTCCAGGAGTAGTTGTTATTGGAGTCGTTGATGACCTTACGGCTCTTGAGAAAAATATTCCCGATGTTGTTTGAGAGGGAATTAGTGCCGAGCCCTGGATGCGAGCCGTTGATTTCTTTGCGTTGAGGCGGGCCTTGAGTTCTTTATAAACGGGGTATCCTCTGTAGTTCGCAGTGTGATTACCACCACAATTGCCGCACTTCCTTGTATTTGTATTTGATTTGTCATCGGTGCAGATACAATCTTTTTGAGTTTGTCCACAGCCAACGCAAACTGGGCGAAGGCTGCAGAAGGACTTTGTGTGCCCAAACTCCTGGCAATTAGTGCATTGTACCGGGTATGTCCTCTTATGCGGCTCTTCGACAGTAATTCTGCGATGTAGCAAAAGTTGAAGATTGTAAATAGGGTGCACTGTGTTGGGTTTAAGTTTTTTATCACATGTGGACTGTATCTCCACTTTGAATAGAGGTTGCGGCACTTTATTTCTGTTCAGTATGTTTGAGACGGACTTTACCTCAAAGCCCTTCTCTTCCAATGCTTCCACTATTTCCTGCGTCGGAACCGTTGGTTCAATGCCTTTGATAACCACTTGAAGGCCTTTGGCACTCTTTAGCTGGAATATGTAGAAATTCACACTTTCCTTTTTAAAGTACTTTTCAATAGTACGATAGAATTGTTCACTTTTGGCTTGCACTTTGGTCTCTTTTATGTTACCCCTATTGAGTGGTGTCACATAAAAGTTGTTTTGACCAACTAGCGCTACCAGTGTTGGCACCAGTGAAGTGCAGTTTGCACCACGAATATAGAATGGTGGTGGCTTGGCTACAGAGGGTTTAACTCCTTCTTGGGATTCCGGCTGATTTGCCAATATTTGGAATCTATTGCTTTCCAAAGCTTTTCGTTCAACAATGTTGTTTTTCGACATTTTGGGAGTGTTGCCTCTTTTTGTCTGAGGGATAAGCTTTCGCTTGTTTATATTAATGTATCTGTCCATACCAGTCTGAACAGGTGACTTTGGATTCACCGTCACAGGTTGGGCAGCTTTTGTTGAGGTAGTCTGATTGAAGCTATTGCAGACTTTGCGGCTGTTGAAGTTGTCGTTGAAGCAGTAGATGCAATTGTTCTTGTTGAGAGCGCGCTGACGGCGGTCGGCGAACCCAATGACCCAATTAACACTTCAGGTGTCAGCGAATTTGAGGGTGAAACGCATTGGGCGCTCCAAGACAAATTGTTGTTGCTGGTTGGCGTGAGCAATTTGCTCGTACTTGCACTTTTGGATTCAGCACTTGTTGTTGTTGTGGTGGTCGGAGACACTACTGAGAAATATGCATTGTTGCGTTGTATAGAGAGCCGACGCTCGTTTTGTTGCTGAAGAATGCTGGCTTCTGCTGGCGAGAGTCTAGTAACGAAGGGCCTGAGTTAATCTCTTTACACGTTGGCATTACTAGTAAATTTAGTTATTTACTAAGTATTGCTATTTGTATTTACAAATAACAATATAATTGTGATTGGGCGCCTCTGTGGCGACTGAGAGCCCTGTCACTTAATTTTAATTTTAATTGATTGAAGGTTGACACCGAAGAACTTGCGGAGCGCGACAAAAAATACGTCCGAACGCTTTGACGGTCGACTTGTAAAGTTAGATGTATTGAATTTAAAAATATTGTTTAATCTTGTTCAATTCATTTACCTGTTACTTGATTTACCATTTTGATATTAAAGTGGTATCCATCTTCTCCCTGCCGAAGATCAAAGGATATTGTAGTGCATCATAACTCCTGTGTGTTTCTGATACACGTTTTAAATCACTATTCCGACGATGAAGCACAATATCTCTAGATTGTAAATTTTCTCTCACAATGACAACAGCCACTTCATCAATCGTAGGTGAATTGAACCTCCTTCTGTGTTCACCGGCAGGTGTTTTGTCAGCTCGAATAATAATATTATGGTATTCGATCCAATGCTATTTTGAACGTGTTTACTAAATTGTTATACTGATGAAGAAACATTTGTAATTGTTGGACAATGATTCTCTTCACTGTTGGATTGTGAGCACAACGATTATTAATTTCCGCATCTGAATTGCCCATAAAATAAATTTGTAAAAATTGATGATCTGCATCAGGTAGTGGTAACAGAGTTCCCAGTAAGTAATAAATTTGTCCTTGCATCTGAATTTTTAAAAATTTGTCCCTTAATTATTTCCGATACATATATTTTAGTACAAACTTGAGTAATATAAAAAAATATTCTCATATAATACCATGAAAGTGGGCATGAAATTGTCTTGTATAATATGTGTAGCACCAAATGAAATGTTGGCCCAGAAACTAAAGAGCGTAAAGGATCTGGTGGTGGGACTAATTGTGGCAATTTTACTTTGCCTTCAGCACAATCCAGCAGATTCACCAGTGTATTTTAACGCCTTACAATATTTACAAATTGTTTTCATTTCTCCAATTGTTACCGATTTATCGGCACAATAATCAATTGCACTGCGTCTTCGGATTCGCTCAATTTCATTATGTCTAGCTTGCTGTTGTTGTGTTTGATGTCACTCACTAAAGAACACTCCTATTTAATTAATCAAAGTCACTATTACAAAAAAGAGCACATTACTTGGAATGTCCTTATCTACATACTACGCCACGCTTACTTAACTTACTTAAGCTAGTTCGAAACTTTTGTATGGGAAATATAAAAATGCTGTTTTGAGGATTTTCCCGGCAACTATTCGAATTTTTCTCACATTTTAAACCTTCCCTGTACTTCCACAATTAATTTAAAACCAAAATTAGCCGAATCGGTTCAGCTGTTCTCGAGTTTTAGCGAGACTAACAAACAGCAATTGATTTTTATATATATAGACTAGTGTCCCGGCAGACTTCATACTGCCTCATCGATAATTAAAGATAATTGATTTTAAAACAAACTAATCGAATCCGTATTTAATAAAAAAAGCATTTATTGAATAAAGCATGAAGTTTTATTATATTCGATACATCAAGTTGCTTACTTAGAAAACAGAGTTTTCCTGAAATACTGGCTAAATTTAAATTTGATCATTCACCTGGTCACACTTTACCGAAAACAACGTGGACTTAAGAAAACATTCATAATTAATGAAAAATAAAGATTAAATACAGTTGTTTCTCACTAAATCTTCTTGGAGACAAGACTTATTACTCCTGAGTTTACCGAAGTGCCCAAAGATTAATCAAAAAGTTCTCACAAGCAAATTTGTTAAAAAAAAAGAACACAAGTGACAACAATACAAGTGCTATGTGCTAAATACTAAAAATACAAAAACAACAAAAACAAGAACACTCTTCGGAGTGAAGGGCGCTCGAGTTATGTTCCTGTTGATGGGAATCCTTGGGAGTGATGGAATTATCCAATTATAAATTGAGTTTGGTATAGTGATTATTCAATAAATGATTTAAGTTTTAATAAAGAAAAAAAGTCAACACGTCTGATTCCTTCGTCTCTAAGTTATCAAGTGCTTTTATTTAATTTCGTTTTGTTATGTGGAACCTTCGCAGAGGCTCTGGGTTAGTATGCAAGAATCTGCTGAATTGGCATATTCCCATATTCTTAAACTATGTCGCCTACGCAGAGGCTTTTGGTTAGTACCAGGAAAATATTATGTATGTATGCATAAGATTATGTGTAATATTCTCTGTATGTGAAACCTGCTGTATCGGGATTATGCCGGATGTTGATTTCAGTAGTTCTGAAAGATGTTGCAACAGTTATGTCTGGGTTGATTGACATTAGTGGGACATGGGCGTTGCACGAGATGGTTTAGGTGGGGGTAGAATATTACCGTTATCGGTAACTCCTCCCCTTAAGATGGAACGACGGCCACAACGAAGGTACAGGAACCGAGTGATGGATAGGAGTGACAGTGGGACTTAGGGTAGTGGGCGTAAAAATGACCGACCTCCGATTGTGAATCCATGTCATAGCAGTAATCAATGTTGTCATTCCAATTAGTATATAAACGATTAACAGATGCGATGTAGCCTGATTTTTCATTTGTATTATGTTCAGATCGTTTTGTAAGTCGGCCAGATGGAGATCCTCTAAGTTTATTTCTTTGGTCGTAGGTATCATTGACATATTGCTGATGTGGGGCAAGCTGACGTCCCATATGTCAATTACGGTGGTGGCGGTGTCGACATATTCTGTGTAGAGTTACGATTTTGATTTGAGCGATCACTTTGGTTTGGGAAGCGTGATTGTCTGAATGGGTTCGAGTTGTAAGAGTTTGGGGAGTTGTAATTTCTGGTGTTGCCAGGTCTATTGTTATTGCGGAAACGATTTCTGTTAAATGGTGGTTGTCTATTTATGTTATTGTTCGAATATTGTCCCCTGTTCTGTCCTTGAAAAAGAAAACTTTTCTCAGCCTGGCACAATTGGAACGCTTCTTCTATAGAACTTGGGTTCCTTGCCCTAATTATTGTTAACAGTGGTTCGCGAAGTCCGGATAGGAAAGCATGCAGACAAACGTCGTCGTATAATGCTTTCTTCGAGGCTAAGTCAGCCTGATAGTCATGATTAGGGGACATATTGAGTAATTGATTTCTTAATTTTGTGATTTCGAAGAAAAGTTTACCTATTGGTAAGTCGTCGGGTAGTCTTTGCAGTTCTCGTAAAATCATTGGTTCGGATTTTTTGCATGCGTATACGCATTTTAAATTATTCTTGTTGTTGTCCCATTCCAATTTGGTTGCTAGATTATTTAGCGCTTGATCAGCTCTGTCCGTAATCTTGTTTCGTATTGTTCTTATTAACAACTGTCCATATTGCGTCTGGTCCGTGCCCCTAATGAGCATTATAATTTCCTCTACACTGGTGATAAATCTGTCCAGGGTACCTGGAGTACCATCAAAGTTAGGTAGTTGTTTGACAAATGCTAGTATGTCAGTTGGATTGAGAGTCATGTTAATGGATGTGTTTAGGGATGTGCTAGCTGTGTCCGTCATTATTACTGTCCCTAAACTGGGAGTGGCATTTCCTGACTGGTTCGAGGCATTGCCTGAGTCTGACATGGTTTCTGCTCTATTGGGTTCTTCTTCCCTAATTTCTGGTAGACTGATACTACTCCTAAGGCCTAGCCGGGACCTGGCTTTGTTTACTAAACTATTCTTTTTCATCTGTGAGCCCGAACAGAAAGTTTCTTATTTCTTTTTTTTTTTTTTTTGTTTGTTTTTTTTTTTTTTTTTTTTTTTTTTTTGTTTAATGTTTAAATTTGTTTTCCCTTTTTGCTCTTATGAGTACAGTGTTATGTGTGTTACGATATTTGTTTGTTTAATATGTAAAATTTTGCTCTTCTTTTTTTTTGTATTCTTAATAACTAGTATATTTAATGTAAATGTGTGATTGTGTTATCTTAAAATTTTTTTTTTTGTGTAGTATTTACGTGTTATTGTATATTCTTTTTCTTTGGAGCTTTTGTATACGTTTTGTTGTGCTTCTTATTACTCCTCTGCTTATTTGACTTTTTAGAATTGCTGATGTCTGCAAATCATATGTGGTTAGTGTGATTGTTTCAGTTTTGTTTATGTATGTATATATATAGATGTGTATGTGTATATACCCTATGGCAGTGGTTACATTTTGCGACATTGTATGATATATGTATATATTTTCTTTATATATATTTTTTCTTTTTTTTGAGAATGGAGACAAGAATCAATTTAATTTATATTTTCTATATTTCAGCAATTTCATTTTATTAGGAGAAATTCATTTTTATTTATTTTTTTTTTTGTGTTGTTGTGCACTTACAGTTCACTCCGCTTTACTTGTTTTTCATATATATATGTATATGCATGTGCCATTTATTTTGAAAATATTTTTCTTATTTGTGCGTATAATTTTTTTTTTATATTATCATTATTGCTCAAACCAGCGGTAATCAGCGATTGATGTCCGAGGTTGAATACAAAATGATTTTCGTGTTGCAAATAACTTTATAATTTCGTTTTTTTTGTTACATATATATATATATATATATTTATATATATATATATATATATATATATATTTATGTATGTACTAGTGGTGATCAGCGATTGACGCCACGTTCCAATACATAAATAATTTTCTTTTCTCTTTTTTTTTTTTTTGTATATGTATGTATATGTTTTTATGAATGTACTAGCGGTGATCAGCTATTGACGCCGCGTTCCAATAAATAAATAATTTTCATGTTGCACATATCTTTATTAATTTCTTTTTCCTTTCTTTTCTTTTTTTATTGTTATATATATATATATATGTATTTATACATGTACTAGCGGTGATCAGCGATTGACGCCGCGTTCCAATATATAAATAATTTCATATTGCACAACACCTTTATATATATTTGTATATATATTTTTTTTTTTTATTAAAAAAAAATTCTTTTTTTTCTTTGTATATATAGTTTATGCACTCACTAGCAGTGATCAGCGATTGACGCCGCATTGAGTACATAAAACATTTTTGATTTGCACAAATTATTCATCTTCATTATTCTCTTTTTTTATATATATATATTTTTTTTTTTTTGACACATTCATATATATTGTTCTACTTTCACTCCATTTAACACTTGTAGTGCAGCAGATAATGCTTCGACCAAGGCATTCCTTGACATACCTTGCCAAATGCACCTACCAATTCGGCCAATATCCCTTGAGGAAATCCAGAGCGAAGTCAAAAATCTTAAAGCAACGAAAAGCCCTGGATACGATGGAATCGATGCAACAACTCTCAAGGCCCTCCCACTAAGTGCATATGCATATATAAAGACCATATTTAACAGCATCATTCGGCTCTACCACTTTCCATCCCAATGGAAGTGCGCGGAGATTCTAATGATACTGAAGCCTGGCAAACCTGACCATCTCCCGAATTCTTACCGTCCAATCAGTCTACTAGCTATACTCTCCAAAGTATTTGAAAAAATACTTTTGGGCAGAATGTTGCTGGTGCTGGAGGATAACTGCGTGTTACCTGCTCACCAATTTGGATTTAGAGCGCACCATGGCACTCCCGAGCAATGTCACCGAATCGTTCAAGAAATTATAAATACATTCGAAGGAAAAAAAATACAGCTCTTCAGTCTTTCTTGATGTTAAACAGGCTTTCGATCGCGTCTGGCACCCTGGCTTGCTATACAAACTGAATGTCCTACTTCCAGCACCATATTATCTGTTCTTTAAGTCATACCTAAGCAACAGAAGATTCTACGTAAGTTGTGAATATGATGAATCGAGAATAGGAAGCATTAATGCGGGAATTCCGCAAGGTAGTGTACTTGGCCCCATCCTCTACATACTGTATACAGCTGATTTACCAATTATTGAAAACAATCAGCTCCTTGCAGCTACCTATGCCGATGACACAGCTTTTATAGCCACGTCCACAGACCCAACTGAAGCATCTGAGATTATTCAAGAACAATTAAATATTCTTGAGCCCTGGCTTACAAGATGGAACATTGCTGTTAACCCAGAAAAGTCAGCACATATCACATTCTCAACACGCCGACAAAATTGCCCCTCTGTTTGTTTATATGGCACACCTCTGCCAACAGTTCAGACTGTGAAATATCTCGGTATCACACTAGACAGACGACTCAATTGGAAAGCCCACATTAAGAGCAAAAAAACGCAGCTTAATTTAAAAATGTATAAGATGAATTGGCTACTTGGTACTAGGTCACAACTCAGCCTGAACAACAAGCTTCTACTTTACAAGACGATCCTGAAGCCAATTTGGACGTACGGAATTCATTTGTGGGGCACAGCATCCAACTCCAACATCGAGATCCTCCAAAGATTCCAAAACAAATTACTTCGTAGGTTTGTGAATGCTCCTTGGTTTGTCAGAAACTCTATCATACACAGAGACCTGGAGATGCCCTCTATTAAGTCAGAGATCCAAAGACTGAGCGAACGTTACTGCGAGAGACTTGAAAACCATGAAAACTATCTGGCACTTAATCTCCTAGATAATAGTCAACACATCAGGAGACTCAAGAGAAACCACCCTCTTGATCTCCCATTTAGACAACAAGATGACTGGTAGAGCTTCTGGAATCAACTAAAGTTGGCGTCAGTCGTAAGCACCTGGCTCCAATATTATTTCTGTTAATCTTAATTCTCAAACAATTTGTTCATTGTCTAACGACAGATTGCAAATATAAAATAAATTAAAAAAAAAAAAAAAAAAAAATATATATATTGTTCTTGTATGTGCCGATGGTAATCAATGTTTGATGTCCGTGGCTCATACATAAGTGATTTGTTGTTGCACATTTTATATATCAAGATTTGGAATTGTTTACTTTTATATTATTATTAGCGCTTGGTATTAATTCTTTCGTTTGTAAATACAAACAAATGTTAATATGTTATTTTTTCTATTTTTTTTTCTGCACTAAAATGATTCTTGTTTTCATTTCCATTTGTTAATACATTTTTCTTTTCTTCTTTTTTTTTTCACTAGATGATTTTTGTTCATTTTCATCATCTTTTTTTTTTCTTCACTGCCATTGGGTACTTACATGTATCCTTACATTGTTATAAATATTGTAAATCTCAAAGGCATCGTATTGTTCGAGTACCGAGCTGCGCCAGTTATGTTCCTGTTGATGGGAATCCTTGGGAATGATGGAATTATCCAATTATAAATTGAGTTTGGTATAGTGATTATTCAATAAATGATTTAAGGGAGGTTTCTGGTTTGTAGACCTCAAAAACAGGTCTTTTTTAAAAAAAATTTTTTGTGGAAACTATTATAGATATTGATTTAAATTTTTTTATCTTGTTAGCAATATTTTATTTTTTATTTATAAATTTTTTGAAATCTTGAAACCAAAAAGGGGCGGAGGGGGGCGTTCCAAAATGGCGGCTCGTCGGTCATGACTTGCCTTGCTGATGGAAGTCCTCTCGTCCTGTAGGATAATTTGAAACAGACCAATGATACATTTTATTAATCTGTATACTTATGCGCGTGGGATAGACCTCAACTTTAAAAAAAAGTTAAAAAATGCAAAAGTTATTAACTTTTGAACTTTAAAGTCCGATTTTTGAAATTTTTCGACTTAGTTTTTTTTTTTTTATTGACAACAATTTTTAATATTTTTTCATGATCGAGGTCTATCCCACGCGGACACTATCTGTTAATATGTGTAAAAAATTTCATGGCGATTGCTTGTTTTTTACGCCAGTTATCACTTCCATCAGGTCGAGAAACACCGTTTCGAGAAAAACGCGTTTAAAGTTCCAGAAGTTCCTTGCGCATAGTGGGCATGGTGTTTACAAAAGCAGGTGTATCTCGAAAAGGATTTGTCGGATCGACTTCAGATTTTTAGACAACATTTTTTAAATATCATACTTTAAGAAAATGCAATAAAAAAATTTTGGATTTTTTGGATCCAACAAAGCAGAAACCTCCCTTAAGTTTTAATAAAGAAAAGTCAACACGTCTGATTCCTTCGTCTCTAAGTTATCAAGTGCTTTTATTTAATTTCGTTTTGTTATGTGGAACCTTCGCAGAGGCTCTGGGTTAGTATGCAAGAATCTGCTGAATTGGCATATTCCCATATTCTTATACTATGTCGCCTACGCAGAGGCTTTTGGTTAGTACCAGGAAAATATTATGTATGTATGTATAAGATTATGTGTAATATTCTCTGTATGTGAAACCTGCTGTTATGTCTGGGTTGATTGACATTAGTGGGACATGGGCGTTGCACGAGATGGTTTAGGTGGGGGTAGAATATTACCGTTATCGGTAACTCTCGCCCTTAAACAACAACAATAGAAAAACCACCTGACATATACCGACCCACAACAACATTTAATTACAACAAATATGCAAATGCAGATAATCCCAAATATATCGTGATAACTAGAAAAGACGGCAAAACATTTGAAAAAGTATCACCCTTCCTTATTAAAAAAACAATAGACTACACATGCGGAGGAGAAGTCGAACAATGCAAAAAGACTCGTGCAAGGTTCTTACTGGTAAAAACAAAAAACAACACACAGGCACACACAATTAAACTTCTCAAACTAAAAACCATGGCAGATATGGAAGGGACAGTAACAGAACACAAACATCTTAACCATTCCAAAGGAGTAATTTATAGCAACGAATTGCGCAACATTGACGAAAAAGAAATTTTACATGAATTAAAACCACAAAACATAACTGAAGTCCGAAAAATATTAAAAAAACAGGATCAAACTTTGGTTGAAACCGGACTCATAATAATAACGTTCGCCTCGCACACGGTGCCTGAATCCATAAAAATTGGTTATGAAAAGGTAAGAGTTCGCCCTTACATTCCAATGCCTCTAAGATGCAAAAAGTGCCTCCGTTTTGGTCACCCAACAATGATCTGCAAAAACCCTGATGACATTTGCAAACACTGCTCCACAAAAACACATACCGAGGAAAATGAGACCTGCACCAACGAAAAATGTTGCATAAATTGCATAAATAACCCAGAAGTCGACTACAAACACAGCCCACTAGATCGAAAATGCCCAGCATTTCTAAAGCAACAAGAACTTGTAACAATAAAAATAACAGAAAAGGTTGATCATAAAACAGCTCTAACCATATACCACACCCGACACACACAACAACTAAGGAACAGCTATGCATCAGCACTATCCAGCCCTATCTCAGCAAATCATCCAACAGAATTAAAACCCAGCACTTCAGGAACATCAATGAATAACAACAAAACGCTCTACCCAACATACCCACCCAATGCAACAACCCTCACACCCAACTCTACAAATGCCCCAAAATCCCCACCCTCAAATCTCTACTCCGATTATATGGATCTAGATGAACCATCCAATTCAAAAGTAACGGCATGCGAATCCAAAGATTTAAAAATACGCATCTTCCCAAAAAACAAAAACAACACTCTGGCAACTAACCTTAAGCCTCAAAAGCACAACACAATAAAAACCTTAAACAAAAATAGACGCAAAAAAAACAGCGAAAGTGACAGCTCTTAGTAAGAACAAAAAACATGTACAATCATATTTCATCAAAACAAAAAATTAAACATTTAAATGTTGATTAAAATCATTCAATGGAACATCAATGGATACACAAACATCTACAGTGAGCTACAAGTATTAATAAATAAGCATACACCCCATGTAATTTCTATTCAAGAAACCCACATAACTAATTTATCATACATACCTATACCTACTAACTACATTCTCATATCAAAAAACACCTCTCCATCTCATGGAGGAGTCGCTCTTTTAATACACAAGTCTATTCAAGCTCGAGAAATTCAACTAGTAGACATGGTATGTGTCGAACCCGTCTACTAGTTTACATACTAAAATCACACACACACACTACATAGAAAAAAGACCTAACGCCTGACCCTTCTGCAACGCCAAATATCAATAGAGCACATTCTTAATGCATGCCCCTCTCTGCACACACACACACAGACTTCACTCTTTCGGCAACAGTAACCCAAAACAATGTCTTACTATTCCAATATTTGGTAATATATCCGCTATTTTAAAATACCTCAAAGATACACACTTATATCACTCCATATAAATTCTGTTAATAAAAAGTGTAAATATAACACAACACTAACTTACTAATAATAACTAAACACAATGTAAAATATATGTAAAAATACAGAGCTGAAGGCCTGAGTAGCCATTGCTCATAAATTTAAGCTAGCTTATAATTTACAATTATATTGATAGTAATAAATAAAAAAAAAAAAAAAAAATTTGATATTCACAGACACACACTGTTAAAATACAGTCTGTTAATTAATTTAAAGCTTTCTCATAAACTTACTTTTTTGTTTTGATTTGTGGTGCGTAAATAAACAAAGAAGATGGTTTTCCGACGCGAGAAACATGGAAACTCCAAGTTGATTCCCCAACTTGGATTCCCAATTCGTATACAGATTGAACTCTCAACCTTGCCGGTCGTGTTTTTCTGGGCGCTCTCACTATTAATTCTTTCCTGCTTATATCGCGAATTTTTACTTTGTCAAAATTGCTTAAAAGCTTTTTTAATTAAATATCTATCACAATTAATTGTTCTTTCGTTTCGATTTGTTGCTAAACATTAAATCAAAGCTATTGTTACTTTTTGCATTAAACCAACAACAAAACTCTTTGCTTTGTTGTTGTGTCTCATAAACTTTGATTTTTTCGTTTGTGCTTTACCTGCATGCACTCGCGATCTCTTTTGTACACAGTGTTGTTTGTGTGTTCGTGTGTTCTTGGAAATTGTAAGCGTTAAAAATCGAATGGTAAATCGTTTGAAATTATTGGTATCCGCGGGATCAAGACATCCTCTTCTTTGTATTTTCCTTTTATGATTGTCGCCTCAATGACGTTATTCATAAGTCTTTTCACAGCCAGTCTTGTTCCATTGCATAGTCGAGGTTGATTTATGTTACGCAGCATGATGACAACTGATCTTACTTTTAACTGCAAATTGTAAGGTAGTAGTCCAGGCAATTCCAGTGAATTAAAGAACTCAGTGGGATAGTTGATTACGTCATCCTGGTTCATTACGGTGTCGACTGATTTGAAGGAAACAAACTGTCCTGGAAGAAAATTCTGAATTGTCGCATTAAGATCCTCGACATCTTTATTTTTCGCTGCTAATATTGCTCGTTCACCCAGCCAATTAAGGTTATTGAACTTTTGCGCTATATCTGGGAAAACTCGCTGAATAAGCTCCACTTTTGAGTCTGTGATGTGACAGAAAAATACCACTCTTTATTAATTGTCAAAAAAATATTTAAAGAAAAACTCACGGTATGGCCTGCAGTTCATTTAGACAAATTTTTAGTATTTTCTCACCTTTTAAACCTTCCCTGGACTTCCACAATTAATTCAAAACCAAAATTAGCCGAATCGGTTCAGTTGTTCTCGAGTTTTAGCGAGACTAACAAACAGCAATAGATTTTTATGTATATAGATTTACATAAATTAATGTCTAAAATAATTTTCGATTTTGACATATATATCAACGGTAATCTGATGAAAAAATCTGTTGAACTTTTAAGTCTGCATTTACCGTCATTTAGAGAAATTTTCAGTATTTTCTCACATTTTAAACCTTCCCTGGACTTTCACAATCAATTCAAACCCAAAATTAGCCGAATCGGTTCAGCTGTTCTCGAGTTTTAGCGAGACTAACAAACAGCAATAGATTTTTATATATATAGACTAGTGTCCCGGCAGACTTCATACTGCCTCATCGATAATTAAAGATAATTGATTTTAAAACAAACTAATCGAATCCGTATTTAATAAAAAAGCATTTATTGAATAAAGCATGAAGTTTTATTATATTCGATACATCAAGTTGCTTACTTAGAAAACAGAGTTTTCCTGAAATACTGGCTAAATTTAAATTTGATCATTCACTCTGGTCACACTTTACCGAAAACAACGTGGACTCTAGAAAACATTCATAATTAATGAAAAATAAAGATTAAATACAGTTGTTTCTCACTAAATCTTCTTGGAGACAAGACTTATTACTCCTGAGTTTACCGAAGTGCCCAAAAATTAATCAAAAAGTTCTCACAAGCAAATTTGTTAAAAAAAAAGAACACAAGTGACAACAATACAAGTGCTATGTGCTAAATACTAAAAATACAAAAACAACAAAAACAAGAACACTCTTCGGAGTGAAGGGCGCTCGAGTTATGTTCCTGTTGATGGGCATCCTTGGGAGTGATGGAATTATCCAATTATAAATTGAGGTTGGTATAGTGATTATTCAATAAATGATTTAAGTTTTAATAAAGAAAAAAAGTCAACACGTCTGATTCCTTCGTCTCTAAGTTATCAAGTGCTTTTATTTAATTTCGTTTTGTTATGTGGAACCTTCGCAGAGGCTCTGGGTTAGTATGCAAGAATCTGCTGAATTGGCATATTCCCATATTCTTAAACTATGTCGCCTACGCAGAGGCTTTTGGTTAGTACCAGGAAAATATTATGTATGTATGCATAAGATTATGTGTAATATTCTCTGTATGTGAAACCTGCTGTATCGGGATTATGCCGGATGTTGATTTCAGTAGTTCTGAAAGATGTTGCAACAGTTATGTCTGGGTTGATTGACATTAGTGGGACATGGGCGTTGCACGAGATGGTTTAGGTGGGGGTAGAATATTACCGTTATCGGTAACTCCTCCCCCCTTAAGATGGAACGACGGCCACAACGAAGGTACAGGAACCGAGTGATGGATAGGAGTGACAGTGGGACTTAGGGTAGTGGGCGTAAAAATGACCGACCTCCGATTGTGAACCCATGTCATGGCAGTAATCAATGTTGTCATTCCAATTAGTATATAAACGATTAACAGATGCGATGTAGCCTGATTTTTCATTTGTATTATGTTCAGATCGTTTTGTAAGTCGGCCAGATGGAGATCCTCTAAGCTTATTTCTTTGGTCGTAGGTATCATTGACATATTGCTGATGTGGGGCAAGCTGACGTCCCATATGTCAATTACGGTGGTGGCGGTGTCGACATATTCCAACCCATCTATTTCAATTGAGCAATTCTCATAGTGAATGACCGTGGAACCACTGAAGGTTTTGTTGGGCATGCAGTTGGATGCAATTGTTTTGTTTTTTGCGTTGAAGATGAGCAGCAATCCCTTGATTGGTACGGAGATTTTTGGGTATAGTCCTCCATCAATAATGTTGCAAGTCGCCTTACTGTTGTTGAATAAATTATGTAAGCATTCTGGATCGGGTGTAATTAGTGGGGTCTCACATACATTAAGTTTGCTTATTTTAATACAGAGTGATTTTAAAATCTTAATTTCTAATGTGTTTTTTATTACATATTTAGGAAGTACTAAAAATTTTGTTTTGTTAATTGGTAGGGGAATTAATTGATACATCTGGTAATGTTCATGCGATAGTATTGGAATTTTTATCTTAAATATTAACGTGTTATTCTTTATTATTGAATCTAGTGAGAGGATATTGTATATTTCGTGTTCAAATTCTGTTTCAATGTTTTGTTTTTTTAGAATTTCTTTAATAATTGATATTTCGTTAGAGTTGAAAATGTATTTCGGAATTATTTTAAGTCTTGTGAAAAGTAGGCTCTCTGCGATGTTACTTAAGTGGTTATATAAAATATCTATGTTGTAGCTGATTCGATTATAATGTTGGAGCATCTGTGCCCTATACTGCTCTGAATTTATTTCTTTAAAGATAGTGTTTTGGTATGATTTTATGAAATAGTTAATCTTATCCTGTTCTCCGTTAATATGGTCTGCTATATGTTTAAATCTTATCCTAGATTCTTCTTGAAATTGTATATTAAGCTTTGACTCCTTTTGAAGTTTTGACAAATCTTTATTTATTCTTGCCTTATCGTCTGCATCCATGTTACCTGAGACGATTTTAACTATGTTTCCTACGAGCAGTAACATACTTAAAGCTTCAAAAATAGTTCAAGAGGAACTTAGACTTATTGAAGTTTGGCTGAAAAAATGGAGAATAGTGGTGAACACTCAGAAATCAGTACAGGTCACATTCTAGCTGAGACCTGGAAAGTGTCCGCCAGTATCGCTGAATGGCTCTATCATCCCACATAGCGAATCGGTGAAATATTTGGGAGTTCACTTGGATCGACGACTTACTTGGAAGCAGCATATCAAGGCAAAGCAAAATCAGCTAAAAGAAAAGACCAGGAAAATGTACTGGTTACTAGGACCTCGATCTCAGTTAAGCCTTGAAAATAAAATACGGCTATAAAAGGCTGTTCTTAAGCCAGTATGGACTTACGCGCTACAGCTATGGGGTACAGCCAGCAAATCAAACATAGAAATACTGCAGAAATATTAGTCCAAGACTCTCAGATCAATAACAGGCGCTTGTCGATATATGACCAACGCAGATATCCATAAAGATCTCCAAATACCCACCGTCATAGACGAGATTAAATCTTATACAAGTAGATATATCAATAGGCTACATGACCATGAAAACGTTTTAGCATTAAGTCTATTAGATAACTCTACCACCACAAGACGTCTAAAAAGAACTCATGTCTTGGACCTGCCATATAGAGAAACAAATAGGTAGTTATTAATATGTAAATATATAGATATATGGATTGAGTCTAAGGCAGATTGCAAATAAAATATTAATTAATAAAAAAAAAAAAAAATATATATATATATATAGATTAGTAAATTGTTCAAAGACTGGTTTTTGATGTACAATTATTCTTGAAGCAGTATGGTCTAATAAGTTCTGCAGCGGCACTTCTGCAACAGTTTGTGATACATTTACTTCAAGAGACCCGCTTTTTTTTTAGCTTCTTTTACCTTTTCATAGCTTGGATAAATGTTGCAATTCTTTTTTATTCCCATTAATCAAATGTTGATATATTATTGCTTGGAGAAGGAATTCTCAATAATAAAAGATAATGCCTCATCAGCTGAGATCAATACTGGTGAAAGATCATCAGACGTAAAACCTTTTGGATTTAATTTTGCTCTTATAATTTTTGACGTTTGCTTATCTCCCGACTTCTCTGCTGACATACGGCAGCATGCATTAGGCTCTCTTTTGAATTTTCTTGGGAAAGCTTTGAAGCCAATTTTCTTTTTAATCTAGATCCTCCTTCATCACAAGCTGCAAGTGGTCGTCCACTCTTGTTTGTGTAATTTTTTTTTGTGAAAAATAATATTTAAGTTGTCAGCTGGCTTACATTTTCATTCTTAAAGCGTTCAATATGACTGTTACTTTTGGCCAGCAGTTTTTATACCCTGTACCCATAGGGTAAAAGGGTATATTAAAGTCGCTAAAATGTATGTAACAGGCAGAAGGAAGCGTTTCCGACCCCATAAAGTATATATATTCTTGATCAGCATCACTAGTCGATTGAGCCATGTCCGTCTGTCCGTCCGTCTGTCCGTCCGTCTGTCCTTCCGTCAGTCCGTCTGTATGAACACCTAGATCTCGGAGACTATAAGAGCTAGAGCTACCAAATTTGGTGGGAACATCCGTCTAATGCATAGACAGTTCAAGTTTGTTTGAAATTTTTGCCACGCCCACTTCCGCCCCCGAAAATCGCGAAAATAAATAACTAGAGCTGTATTAAAGATATCATATTCTTACTTGGCACACCTAATTATATACCCAAACTGGACCAGCTGACCAAATTTAGTCAAAATCGGACAATAAATATCGGAGATATACCTATATGACTTTTGCACTGAATTGCCAAGGCGACATTGGCTGGCAAGAGTGAGCGAGACAGCATGCGTACGCTGTTTTTGCATGTTGAAGAGAATTTTGCATGAAATTGATTGCGATTTTGGGGGTGTTCGATTTTATTGAATATAAGGTACAGGGTATACTCAATGTCGGCAGGGACGACTTGCTTGCTTCATTTGATATGGGAAGCGAAATTCTGTATTTTCTTTTTATGTACCCATGTACCCATAGGGTAAAAGGGTATATTAAAGTCGCTAAAATGTATGTAACAGGCAGAAGGAAGCGTTTCCGACCCCATAAAGTATATATATTCTTGATCAGCATCACTAGCCGAGTCGATTGAGACATGTCCGTCTGTCCGTCTGTCCGTCCGTCTGTCCGTCTGTCCGTCCGTATGAACACCTAGATCTCGGAGACTATAAGAGCTAGAGCTACCAAATTTGGTGAAAATATCCAGCTAGTGTCTACACAGGTCAAGTTTGTTTCAAATTTTTGCCACGCCCACTTCCGCCCCCGGAATTCGGAAAAAACTAGTACTAGAGCTGTATGAAAGATATCGTATTCTTATTTGGCACACCTAATTATATACCTAAACTGGACCAGCTCACCAAATTTTGTCGAAATCGGACAATAAATATCGGAGATATACCTATATGAGTTTTGCACTGAATTGCCAAGGCGACATTGGCTGGCAAGAGTGAGCGAGACAGCATGCGTTTGCTGTTGCTGTATGTTAAAAGAAATTTTGAATTAAGTTGATGCCGATCTTGATTTAATATAACTAGTTGGTACAGGGTATACTCAATGTCGGGAGGGACGACTTGCTTGCTTCATTTTTTATTTCAATTTTCGAGCTTTTAGACAAATTTTGTTTATTAATTCCGCATAGCCAATCAAAAATAGCGCTAGTACTGCGACTTTTTCCTAGCCACACTTCCAGCAAATCGCCCCGACGGATATCGAGTTGTTCTAGATTTATTGAAATATTAT
Organism: Drosophila saltans; assembly: GCA_018903575.1. Lineage (NCBI taxonomy): Eukaryota > Metazoa > Arthropoda > Insecta > Diptera > Drosophilidae > Drosophila > Drosophila saltans. The sequence continues at coordinate 79,826 of JAEIGH010000236.1, read as the reverse complement.
GAACTAGCTTTTGCCCGCGGCTTCGCACGCGTTAAACTTGTATTAAAAGAATTTTAATTCTTTCCCTGTACTGTGAAGATTTCCTACTATCTTTGGGATATCTGAATTCATAAACTACATTTTTACTTTTTTTTTCATTTTTACTTATTTATTTTTTAGATTTTCCCTTTTTATTTTACTTTTACATTTAATATACTACAGGATATCTCTATATACAACGTTCACAGCTTTCTTGTCATTAGACAATACAAACATGTTTTCCTTAGAGGTTACTCTTGAAAGAGCGACATACAATTGGCCGTGTGAAAAACACTCAACGCTCAAATCTAAACCCGCAACGTTGAAGGTTAGACCCTGCGATTTATTTATGGTCATTGCAAAACATGTCTTTACCGGAAACTGTAGGCGTTTAAATTGGAACGGTAAATCCGATGGTATCAGAGGAATTCGTGGAATCAATACAACTTCCCCAGTACCACATCCTGTGAGTATTGTGCACTCTATTATGAAAGTTTTCAGTGATTTTACCAACAAACGCGTACCATTGCAAAGTTTAGGTGGATTCAGGTTTCTTAATAAAATAACAGGACAACCTACTTTTAACAGCATTTTGTGAGGGGGAAGTCCAGACGGGTTCAAAGAATTAAGAAATTCTGTAGGAAAATGAACAGCTTCTTCTAAATCGAGAACAGTATCGACCGAGTAGTATATTTGCGTCGGCGCATCAATCTTTGAATGAATCAAGTTATTTATATTGTCTACTTCTTCGTTAGTTGGAGACAAAATCGCTCTTTCTTTAAACCAAGATATAGTCTTACAACATATGTTATCAATGTCGGGATAGACATTGTCGACCAACTCTTGGATGTTGTCTTTCAAAACACAAAGGTTTTCTAGGTTTATCTTTCCATCACTTTGTGTTAACTCTCCATTGCCAACTTTTAGCAGCATCTCTGGAAAAAAGCCTGTTCCCACGTGAAGTTAACGAAACCCTCATATTAATTTTAAGCTCTAATTTTTGACGTGTGGCCAAAGGTAAGATCGCTTTAGGGAAGCATTTATTTCGTCCGCACGTGTTCCTCGAGTCACAACTGGTAGGATTTGACGAAAGTCTCCTGAGAACAGAATCGTACATCCACCCATAGGTGAATTATTGCTGCGCAAATCGCGTATTGTCCTATCCAGTGCTTCCACAGACGTTTTATTTGATATAGTAGCTTCGTCCCAGACTATTAATGAGCAGTCACGCATCAATTTTCCTGTATTGCTCTGTTTAGAAACACTACAGACGCTGTTATTATCATCGGAGGCGATTTTCAGCGGAAGCCTGAATGTAGAGTGTGCGGTTCGACCTCCTTCCAAAAGCGTAGCGGCTATGCCAGACGACGCTACAGCTAATGCAATTTTTCCTTTAGATCTCACTTTTCTTAAAAGCAGATTGATTAAAAATGTTTTTCTGTACCTCCCGGGACATCAAGGAAAAACATTTTCCCTTCATTGTTATCAATTGAGGATAGTAATGTAGTGAATACATATTTCTGATCGTTGTTTAATCGTGGCTCATCTTGAGCTATATTTTGTAAAAGTATCGTTTGATCGTATGATGTTTCTCTTGTGTATTCCGCACTATTCGTTGATTCTGAGTTAGTATTATTAGCAGGCATCGGTAACCCAAAATCCTTGATCGATTTACCCGAAAGTAATTGCACTACTTTGTTCAATTCATATAATGCTTCGTCAAATATGCTTTGATCATATTGTACGTCATCCGAGTTTAACACTCGCCGTCGACGTATCAAAATATCACTGGCCATACTTTCTTGAAATTTATTCCACAGATTAACAGAATCAGTTACCTGACAAAACGCTACTATGATGGCAAATAAATATTTTAGTGATGTAGCTGAACTGCAAGTAGCTGCTTCCGATAATGTGTTTTCCCAGTGAGAATCGTCTTCAAAAAGCCCCAGAGCTTTGCATGCTGCTTGACAAGTATTGTAAACAACACCTTGTACAGTTCTTAGGTGTGCAAAGGATGTCGGACCTTTTACAATATGCAATAACATTCTCAGATAAAAGCATTCGCTGTTGTTGGGATGAATCACATAGACTCTGCCAAGAGCATCCGTTTTTTTTACTCCGGGGAAACCATCGACCGCAGTACCTTGTTTTCGCCGTTGAAAGGTTTTAGAATTACTCTGGTTCCATGTATAGTAACATGGAACTCTGTCATATGTTAGTGTTTTCGCGAAATCATCTTGAGCACATAACTTGAAGAATGCGGTCAATGTTGTGTCCCGCGGGTTATTAACAACTTCTTGTATATTGTTCTCAGTGAAATATACTCTTTGTCCGTTTTCTAAATGAACTGCTAGGTGGACAATTGTGGGAGCCCGGTCGTGCACTTCGAATGATAAAATCCTCCATACAGCTTCGGAGCTGCAGATGTAACGTCCAGACTGATATTTTTCCACTTCATTTGATGATTGTATGCTGAAAGTGGCTTGGTCGCTACCTTTATTAATGTATTTAGTAACGTATTGGATTGACTTTATTGAACTGCACAACTCGACGTTGATGTGCGCATCAAAAATTTTCAAAAGAAGCGGATTATATGCAACGATCCATCGGTTATCAATATCGTGGTTTCGAAAGGTGGCACTTTGCCCACCCTGTTCTGGCGATCGTCGACGATATTTGGGATATCCATCATCGCTGGTAGACGTTTGAGTTTGGAACGACTTCGGAAATTTTTTGCTGCATTTGGAATCTCGCATGCATGGAGAGTTTGGGTTTAAAGTCCCGCACGGGCCGTGTACCATGTTTTTCTTTACGATTTCGAACAGTTCAGGATCTTCTTCTTTGTCCGGTAATTCAGCTGAAATGACGTTGTCAATTTGATTTGGTTTAATTTTGTTTACTAACCACAACAGCAGATGTACATGTGGCAGACCACGTTTCTGCCATTCTATTGTGTACATGTGACAGCGTGGCGAACCGAAAATATGAGACTTCTTAATGAGGTGCAGGAGTTTGTGTACTTTTAAATGGAAGACTCTGTTAACTATATCGTATCTGTCTTGTAGAGTTAAGTTGGGGTTAATGTTTTCTTTGATTTCTGGCCAATTTGGGTTACATGTTGCTGTTATAAATAAATCAGGTTTACCGTAATGTCTGACGTAAGTCATTGCGTCCTGCGATTTTTCATGTAAATATTGAGGTCCACCTGTGAATGATGAAGGTAGTATAACCAACTGTCCAATACCGTTGCTGTGTTCATTCGCCTGTAAAGCATCCTGAAGATGAACATAATTTTCAGCTCTCAATTTAGTTTGATTGTTACGGATGTAGGCCAATCTCTCGGATTCAATTTTCGCATATTGATCGACTAAATATTGATTTGTTAACATTCCATACCTAAGCAAGGAATTGAAATTGTTTCGTCTTGTCATTATCCGGTAGCAATAGTAGTTCAGACATGACACTGTTTTACGCAGAGTTAGTCCACTGATTGGGTCAACTTGAGAAACATCAATGGCATAACCATCTTCTCCACGGCATAACATCAAAGGATATTGCAAGCTGTCATAAGATCTGTGTAACTCAGAAATTTTTTGCAAATTATCATCACGACTATGCAACACAATATCTCTTTTGTCAAATTGCTGTCCGGCTATCACCACTGCTACTTCACTCGTGGAAGGCGCATTATATCGTCCTCTGTGTTCTCCGACAGGAACTTTATTTGCATGGATTACGACATTAAAGTCGGGAGTACTTGCTGGAACACTCTCTATCGCAGTTTTAAAAGACTGTATGTAGCGATTATGCGAATGTAACATATCTTGGAGAGATCTAATCAAATCTCTATCAATTGGCTGTGCGACACTTGAATACCGCGTTGATGCTTGTGCGTCTGGATCTGCAATAAAATAAATTTGCAGAAATTTGTGATCATCGGGTCGAAGTGGTAGCAAGCTCCCTGCTAAGTGATACACTTGCCCTTGAATTTTAAATGTAGGCATGAAACCCCGCTCAACGACTTGATTACTCTTGAAAGAGGTCATTTGAAATGCGTTATTATAACGGCGTATATTGCGCATGAATTGTTTGGATTTCGGATCGTCACCCGTAAGTAGAGAGTGAAGTGGTTCAGGTGGAGGTAGAATTTCTTCTAATTTTATTTTTCCTTGCAAGCAACACATGCCTTTCGATTCGTCCTTGAATTTCAATGCCGAGCAATGTTCACACACTAATGACATGGTACCAATTGATACTATACGATCGTCTTTGTAAGGAATCGAAGGATCGTAATTCATGGCAGAATTTTCTTTGTTTACCCATGAATTAGTTACTCTGGCTCTCTGTATTCGATGTCTGCCTCGATCCTGGATACGGCGAGCCTCACGCTCTAGAGACAATTCTCTGGCTCTCTGAACTATATGTCTATCTCGATCCTGGTTACGGCGAGCCTCACGCTCTACGGAGGATTCTCTTTCTCCCTCAGCTCTATTTCTAGCCCGAAGCTGGCTGAGTCGGGCCTCACGCTCTACTGAAGATTCACTCTCTCTCTCTCAGCTCTGTTTCTATCCCGAAGCTGGCTGATGCGAGCATCACGTTCCGCTGACGTTTCTTCATCTCTTGCTGAACGTGTTCTTCTGGCATTCAATGTACTACGACCTATGTTCGAACGACGACGTCTTCCTGACATGATTTTATTATTTCTGTACAAAACCAAAATAATAAACTCAACAACCAAAAATACTTATTCTATTCGGTTCTTTTTTGAACTTTAATACCTTAACTACTACGGTTCTCAAAATATTTAAAAAATGTGTTTATTTACGACTTCTTGAAATTATCAATGGTTCTCTAATTTATTAAGCATGTTATTGTACACAAAAACCTTCCTCTTGAATCACTCTATCTATTAAAAAAAACCGCATCCAAATCCGTTGTGTAGTTTTAAAGATCTAAGCATACATACATACAGACAGACACAGAAAGCGACTTTGCTTTATACTTTGTATAGATTTGCGCAAGTATGCGCTTAAGCTTTTATCTTAATTGAAATTAAAATACAATAACACATACTACCACATTAACACATTACGTAATCCGTTGTAATCTTACTAGTTCTGTTCCACTAAACACATTTATTTTCAGGTTAGGTTAGATTATAAACATGATTTATTAAATGTGCTAGTATTGTGCAAGTAGTGAATACATTTTCTTCTATCTTGCCCCATGTTGGGCGACATTTCTTCTTTATCTATGTAGCATACAAGTAGAAAACAAATTTAGAACTAACTGATGTTTCACTATACTAAAGACTGAAGGCGGGCGTGCATTTATAATCCGGCTCCTTAGGAGAATAGCTCGACGGATGCGGTGCGGTTCTTGCCTCGTCTTCTAGTACCGTACTTTATTGAAGAAAACAAAAGTGTACTATTGGTTATTCTAATGAAATATGAAAACAACAAAAATAGTTTTCTCTGGGAGTGAATAAGGATTTCCCATAAAAAAAAAATTAAGACTGTTTCTCGGACCTTGGATTTATTTTGTGGGGATGCTAAGGTGTTATTTGCATTCCCCGTCTTTACTCTCCCTACCTTGGCAGTTTGATAGGCATTAAAATAAACTGCCCCAAAACAAGACCTACGAGAAAACTAATATGGATAAGGTGTGGACATGATGTAGGTGACAGATTTCATTAAATTTATTCACAATTCATTATTAAATCAAATTATTTCCAAATCGAACTATTCAAACAAATCTCAAAATTATTCTTTATATAAACTTCAAATTTTAGCTGTATCATTTTTCTTGCAAGATCTTTAAATAACCCAATATATATGTTGGTGTAAATGCATGCTTAAAATACAAACTATGAATTTCTCACAGTAAAGACCAATGCAGGCTTTGCTTAGAATAGAATTAACCCCTACATATTTTCATATACACTGTACTCACACCATATTTTCATACAACACAAAATTGTCCCCCACATTATGTTCACACACACAATCACATTTTCACTATGAATAAGACCCGCAAATGTATATACAAGTGACCCCCTAGATCCTAGAATCGTGTATATAAACTCGACCTTTTTCTTAATAAAATCAGTATTCAAGCAACTCTTGTCTATTCACTACTCTGCAATCAACGGGTGAGCATCGCTGTGTCTTTGGCCCCCATTTGATTGATCTCTCCGAAGTCCACCCAATTTCAAGTGTTGGTTGCGACAGCCGTATGTCACTAGTTTATGTTATAGAGGCAAACATTTTTATAAATAATAAAACTATAAAATTCAATAACATTTTGGTGACCCCGCTTTGGCGTTCCCAATTCCATATGACAAGAAAATTGGATAGACTTAACCACACTCTATATGAACAATCCCTTTCCGATACAAGGGAATTGCAAAAGACCAAAGAATTCCTTGCATTTTTGGAACAACGTTTCCTTGCCCTCGAGGCGATTGGTACCAAGCAGTCCAGGGAAAGGCAAAAAATATGTGCATCAGCGTCTGGCACAAACCCATCTTCATGTCCGTTCTGCAGTAAGTTAAATCACAAACTGTTTCAGTGTGATAAATTCAAAACTAAATCTGCAGCAAAAGGGTTAAACTGGGTACAGAGACAGAGAATGTGTGTCAATTGTTTTAAAACCGACCACATGACAAAGGCTTGTACCTGGAAGGGATGTTTGAAATGCGATAAAAAAACACAATACATTGTTACGTTTGGGAAACAACAACTTGAAACCAAATGTAACAACAACGGCGTCAGCTGCGTCCACATATGGAAGTAATAAAAATTATACCCTACTAGCGACAGCCAGGGTAATTGTTAAAGGGACCAATGAGCAAGAAGGAGAATTTCGTGCGCTATTAGACAGTGGCTCCCAAGTCAATTTAATCTCAGAGAGACTAGTAAAACAATTATCTTTAAAAATAGAAAAGGCATCGCTAAGAATTGAAGGAGTAGGAGGACAACCACAACTCAGCAGATCAAGAGTAAATGTACTTGTGAAATCAAAATACAGCGATTTCAGTACAAGAGTATAAGCCTTTGTTTTACCGCACATTGTTGCAGATCAACCCACAGAAGCAATAACGCAAAAGTTTGACCTGCCAAAAACCATACCTCTGGCGGATCCCAACTTCAACAAAACTGGTAAAATTGACTTATTACTAGGAGCAGATCACCATTTCTCAATTTTACTACCTGGACAAGTAAAACAAAATAAGTGTCCAACTCTTCAAAATTCAGAATTTGGTTGGATCATTGCCGGAAAAATAAATATAGCTACATCTGCCCATACAACTTGTTTGGTGGCTTCTAAGCCTGATGAACTTTTGGAGCGATTCTGGAAACTGGATACCTTGGAACCGGAAAAAATATACAAAAGTCCAGGGGAAGAATATTGTGAAAAGCACTTCTTGGACAGTTTACATAAAGCTGCAGATGGAAGATTGGTTGTAAAACTGCCATTTGCTGAAGACTCTTCATCCCTGGGGGAGTCTCGTGATGTGGCTGTAAGGAGATTCCTATCACTGGAAACCAGGATGAGCCCAGAAATAAAGGCAGAATATATAAAGCTCATGAAAGAATATGAACAGCTTGGACACATGAAGGAAGTGTTGCCAGAAAGATTACCAAGGCAGCATTATTTCATACCTCATCATTGTGTTCTTAAACCTGATAGTACCACAACCAAATTAAGGGTGGTATTTGATGCTTCATGTAAGACATCAACAGGAAAATCTCTGAATGATATCTTGTACCCAGGACCAGTGGTACAAAGTCAACTGTTGTCAATCCTACTGAGGTTTAGGACGCATAAATATGTTTTCACTGCGGACATAGAAAAAATGTACCGACAGATATGGGTAAATCCAGATGATCAATTCAATCAAATGATTGTTTGGAGAGACAGCCCAAATAAAAAATTGAAATATTATCGCTTGAAGACAGTTACCTATGGAACAACTTCGGCACCTTACCTCGCAACAAAAAGTTTGGAGTATTTGGCAACTAAAAACAAGGAAAAATGGGACTCAGGAGCAACTACATTAAAAAATGACTTTTATGTGGATGATTGCCTTTCAGGAGCAGACAGCTTGGCAGAAGCACTACAAATCAGGCAGAAGCTGGTTAAAATTCTTAAACCAGCCGGATTCACTTTGAGGAAATGGTGCTCAAACAATGCACAGCTATTGGAGGACATCTCGAAGGTCGACATATGCAGCAGCATTAATTTGGGTGATGCATCGGAACAATTAAGTGTGAAAACTTTAGGCATAATTTGGATGCCTAAAGAAGACGCGCTCTGCGGAAAGGCCCAGCTACATACTCGAGGGATAACAAGACGCGTTCTATTATCTGAAATAGGACAAATATTTGACCCTTTGGGACTATTTGCACCTGTTGTTGTACGTGCTAAAATCTCACTGCAACATATTGCATCCGAAAAATTTGAGATGGATGCCAATTTACCTGCTAACTTGGAGAAACAGTGGGAATTGTATCGTGCGGATCCGCAAGAACTGAATAAAATGAAAATGCCCAGGCACATATATGATGGAAAGGTGCCATCCACACGTCAGATCCACACCTTCGTAGATGCATCAGAAAAGGCGTATGGAGCTGCTGTATACATTCGGGCCACATACAAAAATGGTCAGATCACCGTGCGTTTACTGTGTGCAAAGTCACGAGTAGCTCCACTAGAAAAACAATCATTGCCACGTCTTGAGTTATGTGCAGCAGTGCTTGGAGCAGAACTCACGGTCAGAGTTCGACACGATCTCCGGATGGAAGCGGAAAATGTTGAAGCTTTCTTGTGGTCAGATTCAACAATTGCACTGTCATGGATTAAGTCTCGGGCATCTCAGTTCCATACATTTGTGGCCAACAGGCTTACAAAAGTACATGCTGTTTCCAAACCAACACAATGGAGGCATGTATCATCAGCTCTAAATGCTGCAGATGTCCTATCAAGAGGAATATCGGCATCTCAGCTAACATCAAACAATTTATGGTTATATGGACCATTATACCTACATGGGCCACAATCTCGCTGGCCAGCTCCATTCAAAGCATCAGAACATGTGACTGATACTTCAGAGCGGAAAACCAAAGTATTCAGTATGCCAATGACGAGTAGCATTCCTGCTTCTGGAAGGGATGATGGGTGGATTTATAACATAAACCACAAAAATCGGTAAATCGTATGCAAAGAATTATTGCATACGTATTACGGTTCTGCAAAGCACAAAACAGAAGGAAGACTGTTCAACTGGAATTGGATGAGTTGGAACAAGCTCGAATAATTATAATCAAACAAATTCAGGAAGGTGAATTTGAGTATGAGCTTCGTCATCTCAGAAATCGTCCAGAGCAACCTATGGGCAAGAAGAGTAATTTATCATCATTACCTTTGTTGCTTGATGAAAATTCGGTTATTCGAGTAGCGACCAGACTACAACAAGCTCCAGTGTCAAGAGACACAAGGAATCCATAACTGTTGCCTTATAATAATACCGTTGTCAAAATGATTCTGCGCAAATTACATGAAGACAACATGCATTGTGGACAAGATGCATTACGAGGTATTGCCAGACAACAATATCATATTGTAAAAGTGAAATTGATGATACGGAATGTAATACAAAATTGTGTATCCTGCACAAGATTCAGGCCACAACTCTTTAAACAAATAATGGGAGAGTTACCTGAACACCGCGTATCTCAAAATAGACCGTTCCTCATCTCTGGTGTGGATTACTGCGGACCTTTCTGGATTCATCACAAAATAAGAGGAAAACGTCCAGATAAGGCATACATTGCTGTATTTGTATGTTTTGCAACAAAGGCAATACACCTGGAATTGGTTGGAGACTTATCAACATCCTCATTTATTGGAGCATTACAACGCTTCATTGGACGAAGAGGAAGATGCCAAACGTTGTACTGTAACAACGCGACAAACTTCGTTGGAGCTAACAACCAATTGAAGGAATTGAGTGAAACGATTTACTCTGACATGGCAACTGGTACAATTATGGAATTCTGTAACCAGAAAGGAGTTCAATTTAAATTTATTCCCCCACGGTCACCTCATTTTGGAGGTTTATGGGAGGCAGCTGCAAAATCAGCAAAACATTTGTTGCTAAAAAATGTTTCCACAGCCAATTTGACGTTTGAACAATTATAAACAATTATTGTGAACACTGAAGCAATATTAAATTCACGGCCACTAACTCCCAACTCAAGTGATCCTAATGATCTTGGATCATTGGAGAACCATTGGTGGCTCAACCCGATCCAGAGCCAATCAGACAGAAATCGTTGCCAGAACAATGGGAGCTGGTGCAACGATTAAAACATACCTTTTGGACACAATGGTCACAAGAGTATCTGCAAGGATTACAAAACTCCGCGAAGTGGAATAAGCCTTTTAGCAATGTGAAAGAAGGCATGATGGTGATCCTCAAAGAAGATAATGTACCCATTCTTCAATGGCCATTGGGGAGGATTATAAAATTATATCCTGGACCTGATGGTTATATTCGTGTGGTTGATGTAAAAATGGCATCTATAATTTACAAACGAGCTATTCATAAAATAGCTCCCCTACTAAGAACACCAGAACCAGGAGAAAAGCATCAACTGGATGACGACGACGCCGATGATTCCCAAGAAGACGGGCTTAAGGATGCTACAACAAAGCAAAGCCAAAAATGAAAAATCTTAGCATCGCTACCTACGGTAACATAGCGTTAATATAATATTCATAACAGTAGTACTGCTATATGTTATTAAAAATCGGTGTACCAATGGAAGACAAGAAGCCAGGATTGCTATTGGCCTTCAACAGACGACCCCTCCCACAACTGGTACCCAGATGCCAACTAGCAGTCAACCAACTCAATCTACACATAGACCTGTTGGAAACTACGAAATCAACAATTAAGTAATGTTGAACATTCGTTCAACGGCCGGGAGTATGTTGGTGTAAATGCATGCTTAAAATACAAACTATGAATTTCTCACAGTAAAGACCAATGCAGGCTTTGCTTAGAATAGAATTAACCCCTACATATTTTCATATACACTGTACTCACACTATATTTTCATACAACACAAAATTGTCCCCACATTATGTTCACACACGCAATCACATTTACACTATGAATAAGACCCCCAAATGTATATACATGTGACCCCCTAGATCCTAGAATCGTGTATATAAACTCGACCTTTTTCTTAATAAAATCAGTATTCAAGCAACTCTTGTCTATTCACTACTCTGCAATCAACGGGTGAGCAACGCTGTGTCTTTGGCCCCCATTTGCATGATCCCTCCGAAGTCCACCCATTTTCAAGTGTTGGTTGCGACAGCCGTATGTCACTAGTTTATGTTCTAGAGGCAAACATTTTTATAAATAATAAAATTATATTGAGTTGGTTATTATTTATAAAAATGTTTGCCTCTAGAACATAAACTAGTGACATATGGCTGTCGCAACCAACACTTGAAAATGGGTGGACTTCGAGGGATCATGCAAATGGGGGCCAAAGACACAGCGTTGCTCACCCGTTGATTGCAGAGTAGTGAATAGACAAGAGTTGCTTGAATACTGATTTTATTAAGAAAAAGGTCGAGTTTATATACACGATTCTAGGATCTAGGGGGTCACATGTATATACATTTGGGGGTCTTATTCATAGTGTAAATGTGATTGCGTGTGTGAACATAATGTGGGGGACAATTTTGTGTTGTATGAAAATATAGTGTGAGTACAGTGTATATGAAAATATGTAGGGGTTAATTTTATTCTAAGCAAAGCCTGCATTGGTCTTTACTGTGAGAAATTCATAGTTTGTATTTGAAGCATGCATTTACACCAACATACTCCCGGCCGTTGAACGACTGTTCAACATTACTTAAATGTTGATTTCGTAGTTTCCAACAGGTCTATGTGTAGATTGAGTTGGTTGACTGCTAGTTGGCATCTGGGTACCAGTTGTGGGAGGGGTCATCTGTTGAATCCTGGCTTCTTGTCTTCCATTGGTACACCGATTTTTAATAACATATAGCAGTACTACTGTTATGAATATTATATTAACGCTATGTTACCGTAGGTAGCGATGCTAAGATTTTTCATTTTTGGCTTTTCTTTGTTGTAGCATCCTTAAGCCCGTCTTCTTGGGAATCATCGGCGTCGTCGTCATCCAGTTGATGATTTTCTCCTGGTTCTGGTGTTCTTAGTAGGGGAGCTATTTTATGAATAGCTCGTTTGTAAATCCCAGATGCCGTTTTTACATCAACCACACGAATATAACCATCAGGTCCAGGATATAATTTTATAATCCTCCCCAATGGCCATTGAAGAATTCTTCTGGACGTTGACGCGTACAATGCGCAGTACGTTCAAGTGGTCCAAGCGACACCAGGACAAAGCCTGTTACGCGCGAACCCTATCAGACAGCATGCAAAAACGAAGTCGCGTGGACAACGGACGACAACTAAAATAATAATTAAGACTAACTACTAGATAGATAACTTAAAATAGTAGTTTTTAGAATAGTTATAGAGAACTCTGATCCGATTACAGAATAAAGGCGGTTGTAGTCGGAACAGAGAACTCGGAAAGGTTCATGCAAAGAATAGTTAGAAGTACAGCGTGTTAAAGTTAAAGGGACATAATTTCGGGTTAGTCTACAAGGTACAGATAGATTGACCTGATTAAGTAAATTAGGACAATCTATTTGTCCATTTAGAAGCTTATGAATAAACAAAGTACCAAGCATTACTCTACGATTAAGTAAGGAGGGAAGGTTAATTAGAAGAAGTCTTTTAGAATAAGGGGGCAAGTTAACATTTCGATCCCAGTTTAAACCACGAAGAACAAAAATTAGAAACTGTTTTTGAACAGATTCAATTTTAACTTGGTGTGATCCATATTGTGGAGACCAAACACATGATCCATACTCCAAAATGTGGCGGACCAGTGAAATAAAAAGAGTTTTGGTTGTGTAAGGATCGTCAAACTCTTTCGACCATCGCTTAACGAAACCAAGACAACTCATGGCTTTATTGACAGTGATATTAATATGACGAGTAAAATTTAATTTGTGGTCCATGAGTACACCCAAATCATTAATCTCGTTCAAACGTTCAAGTGGGGTATTATTGAGATAATATACCACTAATTGAAAAGAGGATCTATGAAATGACATGACATTACATTTTGAAACATTAAGGTTTAATAAGTTAATTTCACACCAAGTTTGAAAGTTATTAAGATCGACTTTAAGCAGACGAGGAGAGCTTAAGTCTTTAAAACTAATACAAAGTTTAACATCATCAGCGTACATAAGCACGCGAGAGTGAGTTACAACTGACGGAAGGTCATTAATGAAAAGCGTAAAAAGCAGTGGTCCTAGTTGGCTACCTTGTGGCACCCCCGAGGTCACATTGATGGTCTTCGAAAGATAAGTTTTAAATAAAACTTTTTGTGTACGGTTATTAAGATATTGAGAAATCCAATTAAGCAAAAGGCTTGGAATCCCAAGTTCGTTCAGCTTGAACAAAAGCAGTGTATGATTGACAGAATCAAAAGCCTTACTGAAGTCAGTATAAATGTCATCAGTTTGCAATGCATTCCTGAATCCCTCGATCGCTAAAGAAGTAAACTCTTAAAGGTTAGTGGTTGTAGATCTACGTTTCATAAACCCATGTTGAGAAGATGAAAGAATAGAACTACAGAAATGTTGCAGTTGAGAAGTTACAATTTTCTCAAATGCCTTAGGAATAACAGACAATTTGGAAATACCCCTATAATTAGAAGCTACGGATTTGTTACCCTTTTTATGCAAAGGAATAATAAAAGATTCTTTCCAAATGGTTGGAAAAGAGGAAGTTTCAACGGACAAAGTAAATAACTTAAGAATCGGGGAAATCAAAGTCTCAGCTCAAAACCTGAGTACACAACCAGGTATCCCATCAGGTCCTGGTGAGTACACGGGCTTCACTAAAGTAAGCACGCTGAGACGCGAATCTTCATCGATCACAGGATTAAAGACGCAATTAGACCTTTTCAGCTGATAGGGATATGAAAAGTTTTTTTTTTTTTTTTAACGTTTTATTTGTTTGTTGGATCTCTTATATAGGCTTATAAGACTAACAACAATTTTCTAGGTTTATCGTAATCTAACACATAACCAAACATCTGAAAGATGCTACATTGATCTATGGCCCTGATTAATTACTAGAGGGTTGGGAGGTCGTTTCGTTGAAGACGAGTACTTTCACGTACTCGGGTTAATGATTTGGCCAGGGTATTCGGGTGTGCCTGCAGTTTAGCGGTGTACTTAAGCTGTTGTACCTTTATTTCGGTTATTACGCTAGGAATGTGTAGGTCTTTCTGTACATTTTCATTTCGGATATACCAAGGTGCTCCCGTGATGGTTCTGAGAACCTTGGATTGAGCCCTTTGTATGGTTTCGATGTTGCTCTTGCTTGCGTTTCCCCATAGTGCAGAGCCATATGTCCAGATGGGTTTTAATACAGAGTTGTAGAGGAGAACTTTGAATTCCAGACATAGGGGAGATCGTGCGTTGATAAGCCAATGTAGACCGATTGTTTTGAGCTTTAGTTGCTTTTTCTTGGCTTCGATATGCTTACGCCAAGTTAATCTTCTGTCGAGGTGAACTCCAAGATATACAACATCGTCGGATTGAGGCACTGGCACATTGTTAAGCGTCAATGATGGGCAGTTTCTTCTATTGAGGGTAAACGTAACGTGTTTGCATTTCTGTTCATTTACACGGATGCGCCAATCTGCTAGCCACTTTTCTACCTCCTTTAGATGGGTTGCCAGTTGCTCAGCAGCTTTGATCGGACATTTGGAGCGGCTGAGGATAGCCGTGTCATCGGCGAAAGTAGATGTGATGAGTGTAGGGCTTGTTGGTATGTCCGCTGTGTACAAAAGATACAGAGTTGGGCCCAGCACGCTGCCTTGAGGTACATTTGCTTTTGAGTCGAAGTCATCAGAGGTGAAGCTATTACATCGTACAGCGAATTTTCTGTTGGACAGATAAGATTCCATTAGCCTGTGTGTATATTGTGGGAGCGTCGCTTTTATTTTATATATTAGGCCGTCAATCCAGACTCGGTCAAAGGCTTGGGCGACATCGAGAAAAATTGCTGTGCAAAATCCTTTTGGTCGAATACTGTGCGGATCTCTGAGGTGATTTGGTTGACTTGTTCAATTGTGCCATGCTTTTCACGGAAGCCAAACTGATGATGAGGGATTATATTTTGGTTAACCAAGATTGTATTTATACGGAGTTGTAGGACTTTTTATACCCTGTACCCATAGGGTAAAAGGGTATATTAAAGTCGCTAAAATGTATGTAACAGGCAGAAGGAAGCGTTTCCGACCCCATAAAGTATATATATTCTTGATCAGCATCAACAGCCGAGTCGATTGAGACATGTCCGTCTGTCCGTCTGTCCGTCTGTCCGTATGAGCCACGCGATCTCAGAGACTATAAGAGCTAGAGCTACCAAATTTGGTGTGAGCATCCGTCTAATGTCAAAGCAGGTCAAGTTTGTTTCAAATTTTAGCCACGCCCACTTCCGCCCCCGCAATTTGAAAAAAACGATAACTAGGGCTGCTTTCAAGATATCGTATTCTTACTTAGTAAACCTAATTATATACCCAAACTGGACCAACTGACCAAATTTTGTCGAAATCGGACAATAAACATCGAAGATATGCCTATATCCGTTTTGTACTGAAATGCCAAGGCGGCATTGGCAGATAAGAAAGAGCGAGATAGCATGCGCTCGCTGCTGCTGCATGTAAAAGGGAACTTTGTTTTGAATTGATTGCGATTTTGAGGTTGTTCGATCATTTGTCTATTGACTACGCAGCTCAAGAGAGTTTAAAATTTTTGCCACGCCCACTTCCGCCCCCCGCAATTCAGAAAAAACTAATTATTAGAGCAGTTTTTGAGGAATCACATTGTTATTTGGCACACCTAATATTATGGCCAAAGTGCATAATCTGACTAAATTTAGTCGAAATCGGACAATAAATATTGGAGATATACGTTGATGCGTTTTGTACTGAAGCGCTTAGGGCGACATTGGCTGGCAAGAGTGAGCGAGATAGCATGCGTTCACTGTTGCGGCATGTTAAAGAAAATTATTTATGAAATTAATCGCTATTTCGAGGATGTTTGACTTCATTTAATATAATAACTAGTTGGTACAGGGTATACACAATGTCGGCAGGGACGACTTGCTTGCTTCATTCAAATAGTTTTGAAAGACTTGGCAATAAACTAATGGGTCTGTATGATGATGGCTGTGTTTTGTCCTTTCCGGGTTTTGGGATCATTATGATTACTGATTTTTTCCAACTTATGGGAAAATGACCACTTTTTACTATCGCGTTGAAAAGTTTGCAGATGTAACGCACGGCACAGATCGGGAGTTCTCGGATCATTTTCGGGGTTATTTTGTCATGGCCGGGCGACTTTCTTGGGTTTAGATAGTTTTTAATAATTGCAGAAATTTCCTCCGCTTGGAATTTCGGTTGCTCACTTTCCATTGGGGTGCGCAAGGTGGGGAGCTGAAAAGAGTTTGTTGACGGATTTGGCAGAAAGACCGTTTTTAGATGAGCTGCAAAGATGAGTGCTCTTTCTTCGTCTGAACGGGCCTATTTGCCGGTTGGGCATCGTATAGGTGAAATTATCTCGGCTGGAGCAGTTATGGTTGGATGTGCTTTCCACAGCGGATATTTGGTGCTAATAGGCGTGAGCTTTTCGATGTACAGCCGCTGTGTCCTTGCTTCTTCCTGCCTAAGCGCCTTTGCTAGAGTTCGCGAAGCTGCCTTTAGGCGTTGTTTTGCTGCCGGAGATCGAGACATTTGCCATTCTCGCCTGAGCCGTCTTTTGTCTGCTAGAAGTAGTTCAATTAGTCGGTTGTTGGACTTGTGTTTTTCCTGCGTGTGGCTGATAATCGGGGTAGAGATATCTGCTGCTTCAATAAGCGTCGACTCTAGTGCAGAGGTGCAAAGCTCGATGTCTTCTTCGTCGTCCAGTTTGGGATTCAGCTCGATATGGGTGCTTATGTATTTTTTAAATCTGAGCCAGTTTGTTTTCCAATTTGTTAGCCCGAGTGGGTGCTTTATTATTTGTGGTTGTGTTAATATAGTGAAAACTACTGGCGAGTGGTCCGATGACAATTCTCCTAGTGACTCTGCCGTTATTAAATGTGCGCAATTCCCCTGGTGATTGCAAAGTCTATTAGATCTGGGAGCTTGCGTGGATCTACTGGCCAGTACGTGGGCTTATTCGGTGAGGCATAGCCCATTTTGTTTGCTGGGTTGATGATTGTGTTATACAGCTGTTTGCCTTTTGGATTTACCAGGCGGGATCCCCAATGAGGGTGCTTGGCGTTGTAGTCTCCTGCAGCAATAAATCGTACTCCGAGTGTATTGAAGAAATCAGTAAACTCTATTTCAGAGATTGAGAATCGTGGTGGGCAGTAAAGTGCAGCCACGGTTGTACTGCCGAAAGTGGTTTGGACACTTATTGAAGTTGCTTGTAGGTGTTGTTTGGCAAATCCATTGTGCAGACAGTGTTTAATCCGGTTTTTGATTAGGATACCAGTTCCTCCGTGAGCCTTGATCTACTATTTGAGTGGGCTGTGCATTTCCATTGCGTAGCACGCTTGCAAAAGTTACTCCAGGAGTAGTTGTTATTGGAGTCGTTGATGACCTTACGGCTCTTGAGAAAAATATTCCTGGTGTTGTTTGAGAGGGAATTAGTGCCGAGCCCTGGATGCGAGCCGTTGATTTCTTTACGTTGAGGCCTTGAGTTCTTTATAAACGGGGCATCCTCTGTAGTTCGCTGTGCGATTACCACCACAATTGCCGCACTTCCTTGTATTTGTATTTGATTTGTCATCGGTGCAGACACAATCTTTTTGAGTTTGTCCACAGCCAACGCAAACTGGGCGAAGGCTGCAGAAGGACTTTGTGTGCCCAAACTCCTGGCAATTAGTGCATTGTACCGGGTGTGTCCTCTTATGCGGCTCTTCGACAGTAATTCTGCGATGTAGCAGAAGTTGAAGATTGTAAATAGGGTGCACTGTGTTGGGTTTAAGTTTTTTATCATATGTGGGCTGTAACTCCACTTTGAATAGAGGTTGCGGCACTTTATTTCTGTTCAGTATGTTTGACACGGACTTTACCTCAAAGCCCTTCTCTTCCAATGCTTCAACTATTTCCTGAATCGGAACCGTTGGTTCAATGCCTTTGATCACCGCTTGAAGGCCTTTGGCACTCTTTAGTTGGAATGTGTAGAAATTCACACTTTCCTTTCTAAAGTACTTTTCAATAGTACGATAGAATTCTTCACTTTTGGCTTGAACTTTGGTCTCTTTTATGTTACCCGTATTGAGTGGTGTCACATAAAAGTGGTTTTGACCAACTAGCGCTACCAATTTCGGCACCAAAGAAGTGCAGTTTGCACCACGGATATAGAATGGTGGTGGCTTGGCTACAGAGGGTTTAATTTGGGAATCTCCTTCTTGAGATTCCGGCTGATTTGCCAATATTTGGAATCTATTGCTTTCCAAAGCTTTTTGTTCAACAATGTTGTTTTTCGACATCTTGGGAGTGTTGCCCCTTTTTGTCTGAGGGCTAAGCTTTCGATTGTTTATATTAATGTATCTGTCCATACCAGTCTGAACAGGTGACTTTGGATTCATCGTCACTGGATGGGCAGATTTTGTTGAGGTAGTCTGCTGGACGGTGATCGAAGGTATTGCAGACGTTGCTGCTGTTAGAGTTGTTGTTGGAGCAGTAGCTGCAATCGTTGTTGTTGTGAGCGCGCTAACGGCGGTCGGCGAACCCGATGACCCAATTAACACTTCAGGTGTCAGCGAATTTGACGGTGAAGCGCATTGGGCGCTCCAAGACAAATTGTTGTTGCTGGTTGGTGTAAGCAATTTGCTCGTACTTGCACTTTTGGATTCAGCGCTCGTTGTAGTTGTGGTAGTTGGAGATACTACTGAGAAATACGCATTGTTGCGTTGCACAGAGAGCCGACGCTCGTTTTGTTAGTGAAGAATTTGTTCTTGTAGTTTCTGCTGGCGAGAGTCTAGTGAAGAAGGGCCCGAGTTAATCTCTTGACGCGTTGGCATTACTAGTAAATTTAGTTATTTACTAAGTATTGCTATTTGTAGATACAAATAACAATATAATTATAGTTGGGCGTCTCTGTGGCGACTGAGAGCCCTGTCACTTTGTTGTTTTAGCGTTGTTTTATTGCGCTAACACCGAAGAACTCGCGGAGTGCAATAAAAAGTACGTCCGATCGCGGTGACAGTCAATTGTCAATTGAAATATGAAAAGTTAGCTCGATGATCTTTGGAGGAATAGGTCGTTTTGAAAAAATCAGCAAACATATCGGCAAAGGCCTGATCATCGTTTGCTTTATTATTTTCAAAACATAAATAGGACGGGTGCACTGCCACCTTTCGTTTGGCGTTAACGAAGTTATAAAATTGCTTAGGATGACGGGATAACTGAAGTTTACAACGCCTAATGTAATCCTTATAGCATAGTGTATTAAGCACTGAAAAATTCGATCTAGCGACAGCATAAAGAGAGAAATCAGACGGTCGTCCCGATTTTTTAAACTTTCTATAATATCTAGACTTTACATTTTTCAAATTAGTTAACTCACGTGTAAACCATGGCGGTTGGTTAGACAATACATGGGTCACACGTGGAACACAAGCATCAAAAAGCGAAAACATAGTATGTATCATAGAAAAAACAAATGGCAGCATTCATATCATTACAGGAGTACAGATAAGACCAGTCTGTGGCAAGAATTAGCTCATTGAGCTTGAAAAAGTTAGTTTTACGAAAGCAACGGGTACGAGACGTCGAACTGGTACCAGCAGTTGGTAATCGAAAAGATAGATCAATGGTTTAGTCTAAAGTTGGATGGAAACTATCTTCAGGGACGACTAAAGGATCAATCCTCGAAATAGTACAGTTAGAATAATCTAACATAAATATAAGATCCAGTGATCTCTCATTTTTATTAAGCACTGGATTAACTTGGGTTAAGGATAACTCAAGGAGACCGTAAACAAAGCAATGTGAGGAGGAGGGCATCAACAAGGAAGACTCACCTGATGGAAGCCACGAAACGTCAGGTAAATTAAAATCTCCCAGAACGATAAATATGTCTGCATCCGAAAGAAGTGAAGAGACAAAGCGAATAGCTTCTAAATGGCTAGCATATACCGTCATGTCAGAATTCGGTGGAATATACGAGCAAGTTAGAAATACAGAATATGATTTCAAACAAATTTTGACACTAACAAATTCAATGTCAAGAATAGCAGGTGGCAGAACTATTTCAGAAGGAAGAGATGAATTTACGGCAATCAAAACTCCACCACCATTTTTGGAGATTCGATCGCATCTATAGGTTGAAAAACTTGTGGGAAAAACAGAGGCATCGGAAATGTCTGGCTTTAACCACGTTTCTGTAAAGACCAAGATATGAAAGTCAAAAGATAGACTATCTACAAAAAGCTTAGAAAGTTTAGATTTTAGTCCTCTAACATTCTGATAGGCCAGAATAAGGGACGAAATTAGTTTTTTGACCCGCCAGCTACTGACGAGCCGGAGGGTACGGAAGGATCACTTGTGTTAGGCAGGCGAATCGGAGGCCGATTTCTCTTTTTCTTAGCCGTGTACTCCTTTACAAGTTAAAGACATTTGGAAAGTACATATATGAAAACCTAAACTTTTCCGCCACTATGTTTGGCTCTACAACTTTTGCCCGGATATGGGCTATGACATCATCTGATGTAGTATTGGGGTTGAGCCGCGAAACAAAGATTTGCTTTTTTGGTGGAATGGCTACAAGAGATCTCAATGCGCCAGTCGCAACCGCAGCAACAACATTTTGCGCTGGAACTGCTGAGGCGGATGACGGCTTGAGAGCTCTTCTAGTTACAACTTTATTGGGAATATCCCTGGGAGTGGATATTCGCCCGGACTCATCGGAAACTACAACCGATATCGGGTCAGTTTACGGGGCACTATTACCAGGGGAAATGTCAATCATCCCCGCAACTGCAGTCACTGCTGGACTCCTAAACGATATCAGTTGCTGACCATTTGGAGTTATGGGGTCGTTCGACGATGCCGGAACCGACAGAAACAGAGATGCCGGCGGATCGGGAGAGAAATCCCGTAGGATAGTCTTCTTCCGCTTCGGTGATTCGTTCAATAGTTTATAACTATTAAACTGAGTTTCCAAAGACGAAAACTCATCACGAAGTTTCAGAAAGCCAGCCGACAGGGACTTAAAGCCCTCTCTCGTCCGCCGCATAAATAGACGCATATCCATTTCTACGTCCCGGCACGCTTCACAAATCCATTTTAGTCCCCCGCCGTTACCAATACTATCCTTTACTTTGGCTGTGTAACCCGCGCATTTGACATGCATAATGTTATCACACAGCCAGCACAAAAGATGGTCGTCTTGGATTTTTTGGGGATGAGGGCACTTTTTGGAAGAGCAGACAACCATTGTAAATTTAATTGTTTATTATTATTTTTTACTGATGAGAAAAAAAAAAAAATAATAAATGGCAAAACATTAAAAAAGAAATTTAAAAATGAGCAATGTATACGAACCAAGAAGTAACACAAGTGTTAAAGTTTTAATTTTTGGAAGAAAAAACTGAAGAGAAATTAAGAGAGTTAGTAATAACACACAACAACAAAGACTGACACAATCGCGAGAGTAACGGTCGCGATCGCGGGCAATGTAAAAACGCGAGAGCAAGCACTACACAAACAACAACACTAATGTGTATGCGAGAGCGCGAATGCAAGAAAAGGGATCAAAAACACAAAGTCAAAGACTATGCAAGCAAAACAACAAAACTGTAAGTTTTGTTATTAAGTGAAAACAATAAGTAATAATAGCTTTGAATAAATGTTTAAGAACAAGTTACAATAAGCTATTCGCGTTATAAGTAATTTCGGCACAGATTCCGCGGAAAATAATTTTTATTTGCGGTATTAAATAAAAAGGTTGGATAAAAGCGAGAGCGCAAAAAAAACACGACCGACTTCGTTGAAGTGAAGAAATGTATGTAAAAGAATGGGTACATTATCTACTTTGAGGATCACCATCATGCCTTTTTTCACATTGTTAAAAGGCTTCTTCCACTTCGCGGAGTTTTGTAATCCTTGCAGATACTCCTGTGACAATTGTGTCCAAAAGGTATGTTTTAATCGTTACACCAGCTCCCATTGTTCTGGCAACGATTTCTGTCTGATTGGCTCTGGATCGGGTTGAGCCACCAATGGTTCTCCAATGAGTAAATGTCCTGGTGTGAGCGCAGTAAGATCATTAGGATCACTTGAGTTGGGAGTTAGTGGCCGTGAATTTAATATTGCTTCAGTGTTCACAATAATTGTTTATAATTGTTCAAACGTCAAATTGGCTGTGGAAACATTTTTTAGCAACAAATGTTTTGCTGATTTTACAGCTGCCTCCCATAAACCTCCAAAATGAGGTGACCGTTGAGGAATAAATTTAAATTGAACTCCTTTCTGTTTACAGAATTCCATAATTGTACCAGTTGCCATATCAGAGTAAATCGTTACACTCAATTCCTTCAATTGGTTGTTAGCTCCAACGAAGTTTGTCGCGTTGTCACAGTACAACGTTTGGCATCTTCCTCTTCGTCCAATGAAGCGTTGTAATGCTCCGATATATGAGGATGTTGATAAGTCTCCAACCAATTCCAGGTGTACTGTACACAGCAATGTATGCCTTATCTGGACGTTTTTCTCTTATTTTTGATGAATCCAGAAAGGTCCGCAGTAATCCACACCAGAGATGAGGAACGGTCTATTTTGAGATACGCGGTGTTCGGTAACTCTCCCATTATTTGTTTAAAGAGTTTTGGCCTGAATCTTGTGCAGGATACACAATTTTGTATCACATTCCGTATCATCAATTTCACTTTCACAATATGATATTGTTGTCTGGCAATACCTCGTAATGCATCTTGTCCACAATGCATGTTGTCTTCATGTAATTCGCGCAGAATCATTTTGACAATGGTATTATTATAAGGCAACAGATATGGATTCCTTGTCTCCCTTGACACTGGAGCTTGTTGTAGTCTGGTCGCCACTCGAATAACCGAATTTTCATCAAGCACCAAAGGTAATGATGATAAATTACTCTTCTTGCCCATAGGTTGCTCTGGACGATTTCTGAGATGACGAAGCTCATACTCAAATTCACCTTCCTGAATTTGTTTGATTATAATTATTTGAGCCTGTTCCAACTCATCCAATTCCAGTTGAACAGTCTTCCTTCTGTTTTGTGCTTTGCAGAACCGTAATACGTATGCAATAATTCTTTGCATACGATATACCGAGTTTTTGTGGTTTATGTTATAAATCCACCCATCATCCCTTCCAGAAGCAGGAATGCTACTCGTCATTGGCATACTGAATACTTTGGTTTTCCGCTCTGAAGTATCAGTCACATGTTCTGATGCTTTAAATGGAGCTGGCCAGCGAGATTGTGGCCCATGTAGATATAACGGTCCATATAACCATAAATTGTTTGATGTTAGCTGAGATGCCGATATTCTTCTTGATAGTACATCTGCAGCATTTAGAGCTGATGATACATGCCTCCATTGTGTTGGTTTGGAAACAGCATGTACTTTTGTAAGCCTGTTGGCCACAAATGTATGGAACTGAGACGTCCGGAGATCGTGTCGAACTCTATCCGCTCGTACTGCTCCAAGTGCTGCTGCACATAACTCAAGACGTGGCAATGATTGTTTTTCTAGTGGAGCTACTCGTGACTTTGCACACAGTAAACGCACGGTGATCTGACCATTTTTGTATGTGGCCCGAATGTATACAGCAGCTCCATACGCCTTTTCTGATGCATCTACGAAGGTGTGGATCTGACGTGTGGATGGCACCTTTCCATCATATATATTTTTGCATTTAATTTAGTTCTTGCAGATCCGCACGATACAATTCCCACTGTTTCTCCAAGTTAGCAGGTAAATTGGCATCCATCTCAAATTTTTCGGATGCAATATGTTGCAGTAAGATTTTAGCACGTACGTGCTACAACAGGTGCAAATAGTCCCAAGGGGTCAAATATTTGTCCTATTTCAGATAATAGAACGTGTCTTGTTATCCCTCGAGTATGTAGCTGGACCTTTTCGCAGAGTGTGTCTTCTTTAGGCATCAAAATTATGCCTAAAGTTTTCACACTTAATTGTTCCAATGCATCACCCAAATTAATGCTGTGCATTGTTTGAGCACCATTTCCTCAAATTGAATCCGGCTGGTTTAAGAATTTTAACCAGCTCCTGCCTGATTTGTAGTGCTTCTGCCAAGCTGTCTGCTCCTGAAAGCAATCATCCACATAAAAGTCATTTTTTAATGTAGTTGCTCCTGAGGCCCACTTTTCCTTGTTTTTAGTTGCCAAATACTCCAAACTTTTTGTTGCGAATTTGTTTGATTGAATTGATCATCTGGATTTACCCATATCTGTCGGTACATTTTTTCTATGTCCGCAGTGAAAACATATTTATGCGTCCTAAACCGCAGTAGGATTGAAAACAGTTGGCTTTGTACCTCTGGTCCTGGGTACAAGATATCATTTAAAGATTTTCCTGTTGATGTCTTACATGAAGCATCAAATACCACCCTTAATTTGGTTGTGGTACTATCAGGTTTAAGAACACAATGATGAGGTATGAAATAATGCTGCCTTGGTAATGTTTCTGGCAACACTTCCTTCATGTGTCCAAGCTGTTCATATTCTTTCATGAACTTTATAAATTCTGCCTTTATTTCTGGGCTCATCCTGGTTTCTAGTGATAGGAATCTCCTAACAGCCACATCACGAGACTCCCCAGGGATAAAGAGTCTTCAGCAAATGGCAGTTTTACAACCAATCTTCCATCTGCAGCTTTATGTAAATTGTCCAAGAAGTGCTTTTCGCAATATTCTTCCCCTGGACTTTTGTATATTTTTTCCGGTTTCAAGGTATCCAGTTTCCAGAATCGCTCCAAAAGTTCATCAGGCTTAGAAGCCACCAAACAAGTTGTATGGGCAGATGTAGCCATATTTATTTTTCCGGCAATGATCCAACCAAATTCTGAATTTTGAAGAGTTGGACACTTATTTTGTTTTACTTGTCCAGGTAGTAAAATTGAGAAATGGTGATCTGCTGCTAGTAATAAGTCAATTTTACCAGTTTTGTTGAAGTTGAGATCCGCTAGAGGTATGGTTTTCGGCAGGTCAAACTTTTAGCGTTATTGCTTCTGTGGGTTGATCTGCGATAATGTGCGGTAAAACAAAGGCTTCCACTCTTGTACTGAAATCGCTGTACTTTGATTTCACAAGTACATTTACTCTTGATCTGCTGAGTTGTGGTTGTCCTCCTACTCCTTCAATTTTTAGCGATGCCTTTTCTATTTTTAAAGATAATTGTTTTACTAGTTTCTCTGAGATTAGATTGACTTGGGAGCCACTACCTAGGAGCGCACGAAATTCTCCTTCTCGCTCATTGATGCCTTTAACAATTACCTTGGCTGTCGCTAGTAGGGTATAATTTTGATTACTTCCATATGTGGACGCAGCTGACGCCGTTGTTGTTACATTTGGTTTCAAGTTGTTGTTTCCCAAATGAAACAATGTATTATGTTTTTTATCGCATTGCAAACATCCCTTCCAGGTACAAGCCTTCGACATGTGGTCGGTTTTAAAACAATTGACACACATTCTCTGTCTCTGTACCCAGTTTAACCGTTCTGCTGCAGATTTAGTTTTGAATCTGAAACAGTTTGTGATTTAACTTACTGCAGAACGGACATGAAGATGAGTTTGTGTCAGACGCTGATGCACATATTTTTTGTCTTTCCCTGAACTGCTTGGTAACAATCGCCTCTAGGGCAAGGAAACGTTGTTCCAAAAATGCAAGGAATTCTTTGGTCTTCTGCAATTCCCTTGTATCGGAAAGGGATTGTTCATATAGAGTGTGGGTAAGTCTATACATTTTTTTTGTCATATGGAAAATTATAATAGAATCCCACGTTTCTATGTCAATGCCTATATTCTTTAAGGCTTGCAATGATTCATGAATATTATCATGAAGATTCTTTATTGACAGGGCGTCGTTTCCAATGTTTGGATGATCAAATAATTTTTCGAAAACTGCTGTAACCAAGACCCGTTTATTGTTAAATCGTTCTTGCAACATTTTCCATGCAGTGTCATAATTGACTTCTGTTAATTCAAGGTGCCTAATTAATCTTTCGGCATCCCCTGATAGATTTGCTTTTAAATACCACATCTTTTGTACAGCGGGTATGTTTGATTCATGAACTATTTTCTTAAAAATGTCATGAAATTGTTGCCATTTCAAATAATTTCCAAGAAATTTTGGAATTGAAATTTTTGGCAATTGTAGTGACGACGTTGTCACATCATGTGCAGGTGGGACACAAAATTTCAGTATCGCCTTTTCTACCATTATGAATGTTTCCAAATTGTATCCAGCTTCGACTGGATCTACTGCAAGTTTATACATCTCATGGTGCAGTTGTTCTATCGGCTGCCATAAGTTTTCTACAACTGTTTTGTAGTTCATTTTTTCTTCAGGAATTATTTGCTTTAATGTCCTGGAAAGTGTTGCTAGCATAGCGCCTTGCTTTCTGATCAATGGTTGAATGATAATGCGATCTTCATCTTTTTGATGGGCCAATTTGCTTTCTTCAATTTTTGCCTTTTGTAGTTTCCAATCCTTTATTACTTCTTCTGTTAATTCTTTTAATTTTGAATAATATTCCTTTTTGAAGTAATCGTGACCGGATGGCTCGTATCCCAACGATTCCAATAAATCAGTGTGGGCTTTGTCAATTCCCAAAGATCCTCAATCGTCTCAATTTTATTATCATAATAGAGAACTTTTGACTTTCTTGAGGCAGAGTCCTTTTTGACATTTCTGATGACATTTTGAATCTCTTCACCTCGCTCAAACTGTTGTTCGTATATTTTATCCATTTTATTTTATATACTTTGATCCGTTGGAAGTATATTTTTTAGTCAATTGACAAGGTACGCTCCGACTCGCACCGATTAGTGATCAAAGTACTAGTAAATAAAGTTAAATTGAACAACAAGTATAAAGTTTTTAAAATTTTTTTTATTTTATTTAATGTAAATGTATATATGTAAATGTTGGATCGTAGAAATCCTACGCCTGCTTGGTCGCCGTGTTGACCAGATGGTTCAATTGATTGGATACGCCTTGTCCCACGTTGCAGAAATCCAAATTTGGAGTTTTCCGATTATACTCTGCTGTCGTTCTAATCCACAAATTGACTAGGTGGCAAAGTGCTGATAATTTCAGTTATCCGACAAACAGAAGATTTTATGGTCGCCAAGTTGACCTGTTGTACACTAATAGTCGCCAAGTTGACTCGAATGTACTTTTTTCCGCTGTGATTCTAGTCGCCAAATTGACTAGGTGACAAAGTGCTGACACAATCAGTTGTCTCACAAGCAGATGTAGTTTTTAGTTATGGTGTGCAATACCGTCGCCAAGTTGACATAAATGATATGTACAAATGCAATGATATCCAAGTTAATCAATTGCTTCGTAAATGTCGGGACCCCGGATTGTTGCTAGCCTGCAAAACCGTGCCCTCGCTAAGGAATATCAATATTTTCCAAAGCATTGTATTAAAAAAGGAAATGATCGACAAGTTGACCAAAATTCCTTATATGCGTGTTATTGAGAAAATTAGTCTGAGTTGACAAAAATTCTCACACTTTGACTGTTACACCAAAATGTTTTATTTTTTTTAAATTGGGAACGCCACAGCGGGGGTCACCAAAATGTTATTGTATTTTATATATTTATTATTTATAAAAATGTTTGCCTCTAGAACATAAACTAGTGACATACGGCTGTCGCAACCAACACTTGAAAATGGGTGGACTTCGGAGGGATCATGCAAATGGGGGCCAAAGACACAGCGTTGCTCACCCGTTGATTGCAGAGTAGTGAATAGACAAGAGTTGCTTGAATACTGATTTTATTAAGAAAAAGGTCGAGTTTATATACACGATTCTAGGATCTAGGGGGTCACATGTATATACATTTGGGGGTCTTATTCATAGTGTAAATGTGATTGCGTGTGTGAACATAATGTGGGGGACAATTTTGTGTTGTATGAAAATATAGTGTGAGTACAGTGTATATGAAAATATGTAGGGGTTAATTCTATTCTAAGCAAAGCCTGCATTGGTCTTTACTGTGAGAAATTCATAGTTTGTATTTTAAGCATGCATTTACACCAACATACTCCCGGCCGTTGAACGAATGTTCAACATTACTTAATTGTTGATTTCGTAGTTTCCAACAGGTCTATGTGTAGATTGAGTTGGTTGACTGCTAGTTGGCATCTGGGTACCAGTTGTGGGAGGGGTCGTCTGTTGAAGGCCAATAGCAATCCTGGCTTCTTGTCTTCCATTGGTACACCGATTTTTAATAACATATAGCAGTACTACTGTTATGAATATTATATTAACGCTATGTTACCGTAGGTAGCGATGCTAAGATTTTTCATTTTTGGCTTTGCTTTGTTGTAGCATCCTTAAGCCCGTCTTCTTGGGAATCATCGGCGTCGTCGTCATCCAGTTGATGCTTTTCTCCTGGTTCTGGTGTTCTTAGTAGGGGAGCTATTTTATGAATAGCTCGTTTGTAAATTATAGATGCCATTTTTACATCAACCACACGAATATAACCATCAGGTCCAGGATATAATTTTATAATCCTCCCCAATGGCCATTGAAGAATGGGTACATTATCTTCTTTGAGGATCACCATCATGCCTTCTTTCACATTGCTAAAAGGCTTATTCCACTTCGCGGAGTTTTGTAATCCTTGCAGATACTCTTGTGACCATTGTGTCCAAAAGGTATGTTTTAATCGTTGCACCAGCTCCCATTGTTCTGGCAACGATTTCTGTCTGATTGGCTCTGGATCGGGTTGAGCCACCAATGGTTCTCCAATGATCCAAGATCATTAGGATCACTTGAGTTGGGAGTTAGTGGCCGTGAATTTAATATTGCTTCAGTGTTCACAATAATTGTTTATAATTGTTCAAACGTCAAATTGGCTGTGGAAACATTTTTTAGCAACAAATGTTTTGCTGATTTTACAGCTGCCTCCCATAAACCTCCAAAATGAGGTGACCGTTGAGGAATAAATTTAAATTGAACCCCTTTCTGTTTACAGAATTCCATAATTGTACCAGTTGCCATGTCAGAGTAAATCGTTACACTCAATTCCTTCAATTGGTTGTTAGCTCCAACGAAGTTTGTCGCGTTGTCACAGTACAACGTTTGGCATCTTCCTCTTCGTCCAATGAAGCGTTGTAATGCTCCGATATATGAGGATGTTGATAAGTATCCAACCAATTCCAGGTGTACTGCCTTTGTTGCAAAACATACAAACACAGCAATGTATGCCTTATCTGGACGTTTTTCTTTTATTTTAGATGAATCCAGAAAGGTCCGCAGTAATCCACACCAGAGATGAGGAACGGTCTATT
Organism: Drosophila saltans; assembly: GCA_018903575.1. Classification (NCBI taxonomy): domain Eukaryota; kingdom Metazoa; phylum Arthropoda; class Insecta; order Diptera; family Drosophilidae; genus Drosophila; species Drosophila saltans. The sequence goes on along the minus strand of JAEIGH010000236.1, from coordinate 50,081 downwards.
TTGAGATACGCGGTGTTCGGTAACTCTCCCATTATTTGTTTAAAGAGTTTTGGCCTGAATCTTGTGCAGGATACACAATTTTGTATCACATTCCGTATCATCAATTTCACTTTCACAATATGATATTGTTGTCTGGCAATACCTCGTAATGCATCTTGTCCACAATGCATGTTGTCTTCATGTAATTCGCGCAGAATCATTTTGACAATGGTATTTTTATAAGGCAACAGATATGGATTCCTTGTCTCCCTTGACACTGGAGCTTGTTGTAGTCTGGTCGCCACTCGAATAACCGAATTTTCATCAAGCACCAAAGGTAATGATGATAAATTACTCTTCTTGCCCATAGGTTGCTCTGGACGATTTCTGAGATGACGAAGCTCATACTCAAATTCACCTTCCTGAATTTGTTTGATTATAATTATTCGAGCTTGTTCCAACTCATCCAATTCCAGTTGAACAGTCTTCCTTCTGTTTTGTGCTTTGCAGAACCGTAATACGTATGCAATAATTCTTTGCATACGATATACCGAGTTTTTGTGGTTTATGTTATAAATCCACCCATCATCCCTTCCAGAAGCAGGAATGCTACTCGTCATTGGCATACTGAATACTTTGGTTTTCCGCTCTGAAGTATCAGTCACATGTTCTGATGCTTTAAATGGAGCTGGCCAGCGAGATTGTGGCCCATGTAGATATAACGGTCCATATAACCATAAATTGTTTGATGTTAGCTGAGATGCCGATATTCTTCTTGATAGTACATCTGCAGCATTTAGAGCTGATGATACATGCCTCCATTGTGTTGGTTTGGAAACAGCATGTACTTTTGTAAGCCTGTTGGCCACAAATGTATGGAACTGAGACGTCCGGAGATCGTGTCGAACTCTATCCGCTCGTACTGCTCCAAGTGCTGCTGCACATAACTCAAGACGTGGCAATGATTGTTTTTCTAGTGGAGCTACTCGTGACTTTGCACACAGTAAACGCACGGTGATCTGACCATTTTTGTATGTGGCCCGAATGTATACAGCAGCTCCATACGCCTTTTCTGATGCATCTACGAAGGTGTGGATCTGACGTGTGGATGGCACCTTTCCATCATATATATTTTGCATTTAATTTAGTTCTTGCAGATCCGCACGATACAATTCCCACTGTTTCTCCAAGTTAGCAGGTAAATTGGCATCCATCTCAAATTTTTCGGATGCAATATGTTGCAGTAAGATTTTAGCACGTACGTGCTACAACAGGTGCAAATAGTCCCAAGGGGTCAAATATTTGTCCTATTTCAGATAATAGAACGTGTCTTGTTATCCCTCGAGTATGTAGCTGGACCTTTTCGCAGAGTGTGTCTTCTTTAGGCATCAAAATTATGCCTAAAGTTTTCACACTTAATTGTTCCAATGCATCACCCAAATTAATGCTGTGCATTGTTTGAGCACCATTTCCTCAAATTGAATCCGGCTGGTTTAAGAATTTTAACCAGCTCCTGCCTGATTTGTAGTGCTTCTGCCAAGCTGTCTGCTCCTGAAAGCAATCATCCACATAAAAGTCATTTTTTAATGTAGTTGCTCCTGAGGCCCACTTTTCCTTGTTTTTAGTTGCCAAATACTCCAAACTTTTTGTTGCGAATTTGTTTGATTGAATTGATCATCTGGATTTACCCATATCTGTCGGTACATTTTTTCTATGTCCGCAGTGAAAACATATTTATGCGTCCTAAACCGCAGTAGGATTGAAAACAGTTGACTTTGTACCTCTGGTCCTGGGTACAAGATATCATTTAAAGATTTTCCTGTTGATGTCTTACATGAAGCATCAAATACCACCCTTAATTTGGTTGTGGTACTATCAGGTTTAAGAACACAATGATGAGGTATGAAATAATGCTGCCTTGGTAATGTTTCTGGCAACACTTCCTTCATGTGTCCAAGCTGTTCATATTCTTTCATGAACTTTATAAATTCTGCCTTTATTTCTGGGCTCATCCTGGTTTCTAGTAATAGGAATCTCCTAACAGCCACATCACGAGACTCCCCCAGGGATAAAGAGTCTTCAGCAAATGGCAGTTTTACAACCAATCTTCCATCTGCAGCTTTATGTAAATTGTCCAAGAAGTGCTTTTCACAATATTCTTCCCCTGGACTTTTGTATATTTTTTCCGGTTCCAAGGTATCCAGTTTCCAGAATCGCTCCAAAAGTTCATCAGGCTTAGAAGCCACCAAACAAGTTGTATGGGCAGATGTAGCCATATTTATTTTTCCGGCAATGATCCAACCAAATTCTGAATTTTGAAGAGTTGGACACTTATTTTGTTTTACTTGTCCAGGTAGTAAAATTGAGAAATGGTGATCTGCTGCTAGTAATAAGTCAATTTTACCAGTTTTGTTGAAGTTGAGATCCGCTAGAGGTATGGTTTTCGGCAGGTCAAACTTTAGCGTTATTGCTTCTGTGGGTTGATCTGCGATAATGTGCGGTAAAACAAAGGCTTCCACTCTTGTACTGAAATCGCTGTACTTTGATTTCACAAGTACATTTACTCTTGATCTGCTGAGTTGTGGTTGTCCTCCTACTCCTTCAATTTTTAGCGATGCCTTTTCTATTTTTAAAGATAATTGTTTTACTAGTTTCTCTGAGATTAGATTGACTTGGGAGCCACTACCTAGGAGCGCACGAAATTCTCCTTCTCGCTCATTGATGCCTTTAACAATTACCTTGGCTGTCGCTAGTAGGGTATAATTTTGATTACTTCCATATGTGGACGCAGCTGACGCCGTTGTTGTTACATTTGGTTTCAAGTTGTTGTTTCCCAAATGAAACAATGTATTATGTTTTTTATCGCATTGCAAACATCCCTTCCAGGTACAAGCCTTTGACATGTGGTCGGTTTTAAGACAATTGACACACATTCTCTGTCTCTGTACCCAGTTTAACCGTTCTGCTGCAGATTTAGTTTTGAATCTGAAACAGTTTGTGATTTAACTTACTGCAGAACGGACATGAAGATGAGTTTGTGCCAGACGCTGATGCACATATTTTTTGTCTTTCCCTGAACTGCTTGGTAACAATCGCCTCTAGGGCAAGGAAACGTTGTTCCAAAAATGCAAGGAATTCTTTGGTCTTCTGCAATTCCCTTGTATCGGAAAGGGATTGTTCATATAGAGTGTGGGTAAGTCTATACATTTTTTTTGTCATATGGAAAATTATAATAGAATCCCACGTTTCTGTGTCAATGCCTATATTCTTTAAGGCTTGCAATGATTCATGAATATTATCATGAAGATTCTTTATTGACAGGGCGTCGTTTCCAATGTTTGGATGATCAAATAATTTTTCGAACACTGCTGTAACCAAGACCCGTTTATTGTTAAATCGTTCTTGCAACATTTTCCATGCAGTGTCATAATTGACTTCTGTTAATTCAAGGTGCCTAATTAATCTTTCGGCATCCCCTGATAGATTTGCTTTTAAATACCACATCTTTTGTACAGCGGGTATGTTTGATTCATGAACCATTTTCTTAAAAATGTCATGAAATTGTTGCCATTTCAAATAATTTCCAAGAAATTTTGGAATTGAAATTTTTGGCAATTGTAGTGACGACGTTGTCACATCATGTGCAGGTGGGACACAAAATTTCAGTATCGCCTTTTCTACCATTATGAATGTTTCCAAATTGTATCCAGCTTCGACTGGATCTACTGCAAGTTTATACATCTCATGGTGCAGTTGTTCTATCGGCTGCCATAAGTTTTCTACAACTGTTTTGTAGTTCATTTTTTCTTCAGGAATTATTTGCTTTAATGTCCTGGAAAGTGTTGCTAGCATAGCGCCTTGCTTTCTGATCAATGGTTGAATGATAATGCGATCTTCATCTTTTTGATGGGCCAATTTGCTTTCTTCAATTTTTGCCTTTTGTAGTTTCCAATCCTTTATTACTTCTTCTGTTAATTCTTTTAATTTTGAATAATATTCCTTTTTGAAGTAATCGTGACCGGATGGTTCGTATCCCAACGATTCCATTAAATCAGTGTGGGCTTTGTCAAATTCATCCCAAAGATCCTCAATCGTCTCAATTTTATTATCATAATAGAGAACTTTTGACTTTCTTGAGGCAGAGTCCTTTTTGACATTTCTGATGACATTTTGAATCTCTTCACCTCGCTCAAACTGTTGTTCGTATATTTTATCCATTTTATTTTATATACTTTGATCCGTTGGAAGTATATTTTTTAGTCAATTGACAAGGTACGCTCCGACTCGCACCGATTAGTGATCAAAGTACTAGTAAATAAAGTTAAATTGAACAACAAGTATAAAGTTTTTAAAATTTTTTTACTTTATTTAATGTAAATGTATATATGTAAATGTTGGATCGTAGAAATCCTTCGCCTGCTTGGTCGCCGTGTTGACCAGATGGTTCAATTGATTGGATACGCCTTGTCCCACGTTGCAGAAATCCAAATTTGGAGTTTTCCGATTATACTCTGCTGTCGTTCTAATCCACAAATTGACTAGGTGGCAAAGTGCTGATAATTTCAGTTGTCCGACAAACAGAAGATTTTATGGTCGCCAAGCTGACCTGTTGTACACTAATAGTCGCCAAGTTGACTCAAATGTACTTTTTTCCGCTGTGATTCTAGTCGCCAAATTGACTAGGTGACAAAGTGCTGACACAGTCAGTTGTCTCACAAGCAGATGTAATTTTTAGTTATGGTGTGCAATACCTTCGCCAAGTTGACATAAATGATATGCACAAATGCAATGATATACAAGTTAATAAATTGCTTCGTAAATGTCGGGACCCCGGATTGTTGCTAGCCTGCAAAACCGTGCCCTCGATAAGGAATATCAATATTTTCCAAAACGTTGTATTAACTAGAAGGCTAGCTAACTTCGGCCGTGCCGAAGTTTGTATACCCTCAATAAACACGGCCGATGAAATCTTTTATATTAGTATAAAAAATTCTCAAATTTAGTAAGGAATCATATTAGACAGACAGATTCAATTAAAAATAAAATTACACCTGGATTGCTGCTAGTTTCTGTGATATTTATTGAATATTATAATTTTTGTCCCACAATATTTTCACATACTTAGCCTCCCCACCACGACAAGGTCGCAATCCCCGGGGAGGATTATTTACAATTTATTTAAATACTACAATTTTATTACAACCTATTATCTAAGTGTCTACGGTTTATATTTGAGAAAGAATCCGTCATGATGGCTATAAGGTGTCGCATATGTAATAGCCGTGGCCTCTGGTAAATTGTTATTACACCAAATCCAATCAATTTGAGTTGAATGTTTTGTTGTAGGTTCATTCAATATTGCAGAGAGACCCCTTCTATTAAGTTGGACTTCCAACTGATCTGTGTTTGTTGATCGGCAAATGTTAAAGTCTCCTATTACCACTTACCACTACTTTATTATTAGCTCGCAGAGTTTGAAATCTATCCAAATCTATATATATAAAAGAAAGTTGTGTTAGTTACACCACTTATAACTCAAGAACGGCAGAACAGATTTGGCTGAAAATTGGTAGGGAGGTAGCTTAGAGCCAGGAGATGGACATAGGATAATTTTTATCCCGTTCGACAGCGTTCCCGTGTGACTTGACATTAAGAAATAAATAAAATATTTTGGAACAAAGTTTGCCGGATTAGTTATGTCATCGATGAACTCAATTTGATATTTGTAAGAAATCAATATTAAAACTATTTCTATTAAATTAATAATTATACTTGGAATGCTTCATCCAAGAATTTTCAAAGGCGGAAGCAAGGTGATGCGGTTCCTGGGTATCCAGATGTGCGTTCTACTGATGCTCTTGGTCGTATGTATACAGTTCATCCAAAGAATGATGAATGTTTCTATTTGCGGTTGTTGCTGGTAAATGTGCGTGGGCCAACTTCATTTGAGACACTACGAACTGTTAATGGTGTAATATTCCCAACATATCGTGCTGCATGTGAAGAATTGATCTTATTAGAAAACGATACCCATTGGGATACGACAATCGCTGAAGCCATTATCTCTGCATCTCCAAGTCAGATACGCACATTATTCGCTATAATAATTTCGACATGTTTTCCATCAAACCCATGTAACCTGTGGCACAAATACAAGGATAGTATGTCAGAAGATATTTTACATCAAAGTCGTGTCAGTTCCAGAAATCACGATATTGAGATGAATGAGGAGATACATAATCGTGCTTTACTCTTGATCGAAGATATGTGTTACCTCATGTGCGGTAATTTATTAATCAGGTTAGGAATGCCAGCGCCAAATCGTGAAATGAATGACGCATTTAATCGAGAATTGGAACGGGAACGTGAATATGATCACCAGGAATTAGATTTAGTAGTTCAAAGGAATGTACCCCTGTTGAATTACCAACAAAGGGAAGTTTATGATACTTTAATGAAGGCAATCGCTGATGAAAATGGTGGTTTATATTTCCTAGATGCCCCTGGTGGAACTGGCAAGACATTCGTTATGTCATTAGCTTTAGCAACTGTTCGGGCGAGATCCAACATAGCGGTTGCAGTTGCTTCTTCTGGAATAGCAGCCACATTGCTGCTCATTCAGCATTCAAATTGCCGTTAAATCTTCAAACTATTGAAGAACCAACGTGTAATATTGCAAAACACTCAGCAATGGCCAAAGTTTTAGCGGCATCGAAAATCATCATCTGGGACGAATGCACAATGGCGCATAAACGTGCATTAGAAGCATCGATCATATGACGTATTGCAATACCCACTGATGTTTTGGCAAGGAGAAGATGGATATTATTTTAATATTAAAATGATAAATCCATTGAATGGTAAAGTATCAGAATCTTAATAATGGTTAATGTCTGCATAACAACGTTTGCCGGGTTTTCTAGTCATTTATAATTTCAGTTCGAAATCTTGTTATAGGAAACTGTGAATTCCTATAAACAATTCAAAATGATGTGTTGAAGTATGTGAAGGCAATCGACTGATAAACTTCTCTGGGGTTTAATAGATTTTGGGTTTCAAATAGGAACTCTATATTTTGCAAAATTCCGTGTTTTGCATAAACTAGTATTCCATTCTTTGAAATACCATCAACTCGATTGCCATCAATTCTCTTCACAATGTCGAAATCTCTTAGAGAATACTCTTCAGCTGGAAGAGTCCAGGTTTCGACCAAGCATAAAAAGTCTGCAGAGGAAATAATTTGGTCGTTGGCTGTGTCTTTGTAGTGTGCACGAAGAGATTCCACATTATGGTAGTACAGAATGACATTTTCAGATCCGTTTGTTAAGCAATTATAATGCGTATGCAAAGCCTTTTCTACTCGAAGCTTATGAAGCTCCGTTTGTACATTTCTAGCTCCAAATCTAGTTGGAGCATGAAAGTCACCAATTAGGAAAAGGCCTGATGCGCATGTTGCCCTGCTACAACCCACATAAAGCGAAGCTCGACTAATTTTTCTTTGCAGATGCACTGCGACTTTGCTGTAGTTTGCGCCTTGGCTTTTATGAATGGTAATAGCCTCAGCAGGAACAACTGGAAATTGCTTCCGATCAATTGAAGCATGCTCTGATCTTCCACACTGCAAAACCCTAGATACTTTTTGAATTGGAGTCCAATTAGGGTGGGGAATGTCTCGAAATTTGGATCTGGCAAGCGCACCAACCGATGTTTCGGTGAACTGAATCCATAAAGTAGTAACTACGCCATTTATTTTGTTTTGATTAATCTGCATCAACTGACCAGTCACTCCATTTACAAGACCATCACTTGTGTCAATATTCACAGTCACCATGTACTTAGCTAACGTTTTTAAGTGCAGGGAATAGGCAAGACCTTGAGTCTTCGCTGGTTTCATATTTTGCGCATGTCTCAAGGTATTTTGCCTATTAGCGGATGTCATGTTTGCTGCCTTGATAGTATCGATGGCAGTGGAAACAAATTCCTCTGTGTTTATTTGGGCTAGTTTCATGCTGTTGTAATGGGAGACTTCTTCGTTGGAACAAAACAAGTGTATGGCATCAGAAGGAACTTCACTCAGGGATACAACTCTTTGTTTAAAGAGATCAATGTCTGAATTTGTCATATTGGCTTCGGACATATTATTTAATGCAACAGCAAAATCGCGATTACCGCGCTGACGCATTATTTCTGTGAGCTCAAAAACTTAAAGTTATCCCAGAGATTTGTTCCAGCTAGAGCACTGTATGGATTATTAGTCCTCTCAGAAAAGATCCAACTGTCGCCAACAGGAGAAAGCTGCTTTAAATCTCCAAACACTATTATAGACACTCCTCCAAAGTATTGATCAGGATTTCTAAATATTGGTCGCAGCCTTTGATCCAAATAAGATAGCATTTTCGCGCCGACCATGGAAATCTCATCAATAATAATAAGTTGGAGGTCAATCAGTTTACAATGGATAGTATTTAATGCATCATTGCCCAGGAGACTTAAAGCCCCTAACGACTGATTTATAGGTAGGGAGAATAGGGAGTGTAATGTTAGGCCCCCAATACCAAAAGCAGCTTTTCCAGTTGGAGCGCACAGTAGGACCTTGGCTGAATCGGTTGCACCAGGTAACTTGGTCGCTCTCCAGGTAATCGATTGGTATATAGTCGATATTAAACGACTTTTTCCGACACCAGCCCCGCCACCAACATACTCATAAAAGGTTTTTTTGGCACACACATTGTGCATCACATGAGCATAGTAGTGACGTTGCTTACAATTAAGAGAGCGAACAAGAGCGCACAAATCACTTTCAGGCACCAATGGGCGAATTCCGCCTTCTTCTTCAGTATTAAGATTTTCCTCATGCAACAGATTTACGTTTTGATCAACACTTGGCACTGCGAGAGCCCTGAACTCGTCATCTAGAAATTGGCTAGCTGAAACTTCTTCAGAATGGCTTTCTTCTTCATTATTACGCTGCAATTCGGCAAAAACTTCTTCTAGTTCCATGTCATCGAACACATCAAATTTTTGTTTGTTGGCTTTTATCCGGACCCGGAACGTGTGTTCGTTGTCATTTCTTATAAGTTCGGTCTGCTCACATCGCCAAGGAAAAAAAAGCATTATATTTTCTCTGAAGTAGTCGGCTGGTGAAGAATTAAGGCTGAAGCGCCGCCATCTAATTATTTTTGGCCTAGCTCGAAGCTTAACAGAGCCATTTCCATCAAGCTTAGCATAACTTGGGTTAGCTTCATTTCCTCCATCTTCGCCTCCATCTTCTTCAATTTCTTCGTAATTCTCACTTTCTGGTGCTCATCTTGTTGATTTCTTCAAATCGTAAAAAGCTGCATATTCCGCCAAGCATATTTCATTCAAGAAAGCATGTCGCTGAACATATCGGTCTATTAAACTTGGCACAAAGATATCAGTTGAGTCCTCGGGTAGATCGTCCAGAAGTATTCTAGGCTTAACCATCCGAACTCTCTTATCGGGGTGGGACGTGTTGATAAATATTTCCGCACTATCTGCCTCGGACATATGCAGTCCCAAAATATTATAGGCAGCTTCCTGTGCTGATATCTCTGTGCCACTAATAAATTTATTACCGAGATGTTGCAACTTTCTTTTAATAGAGATATTTCCCTGGCCAGTCTCTGCCATGGCTTCACGAAGCAATTGAGACACGCCCCTGTTTGACTTGTTAATGGAATAAGCGTCTAGGATAAATTGAATATCCATATTTGCTCGGTGTAACCGTAAAATATCTCTATTATAAGCGTTAAGCAACCTGTCACTAAATGCTCGGCGAAGGAAAACTTGTGGTTTGGATATACTGGATCTTAGAGCAAGCTTATAACCCTCATAGGTGGTACCAAGGACGGACAAAAAATGTAAACCAGTACATGCAATTTGAGTGGGGTGACCCTCTGTGCTGGAACTCAATTCTCCAATAATAGTGCGAACGTTCGAATTCCCCAAAAATTTCGGATTTGAACAGTTTCATCAATTCTCGCAATCTATTATCAAAGTACCGAGAGCACGTCACTGGGTCAGATCGGATTAACCGAGCTTTTTCAGAACTTGAGAGGTTAGCAGCTTCCTCCTCACTAATAATATTGTTATCTAAAACTTGTGAAAGAATTACCAAAAGCTCATTCCATTTGGTTTCAGCTGCGGATAATGTAATAAAAAATGTGGGCAACCCAAATTGTCTTATCATAGCCAGGACTTTCTTCTTTTCGGCTTCCCAGTGAGCTGGCGCCGATCTTAAGCCTTTAAGAATTTGATATCCATCGTCATGTTGAACCAAATTGTCTACATATAGATCACGCATATTTGCCGCTGTGACATTTGGACCAGATTTTTTCAAGACAAATGGATATCGAATTCTTAATTCGCTCAAGCTCGTAACGCTTATACATATAAAGGACTTTGGGGACTACAGCGCAACGACGATCATAAAAACGGATTTGGGAACGGGCTTTTCGGACATAAATTGTGCTAGCTTTAAAAATCTGACCGCAGGAAATTGTGGGAAAAGAGAGTTCTTCTGCGTCAATGTCTAACGTTAAATCTACTGGACGCCGTCCTTCACCGGGAGCCAACGCAATACGACTAGTGATTGCATTTTGTTCTATGACATTGTTATCTAGTAAAGTTTCATGGCCGCCAGGATTGATGACTTCATTATCTTCTACGCTATTTTGGTTATCATTGGGGGAATTTATTTGACCAACAAGTTGATCGATAATTGACCTATCGGCTTCATCAGCAATAAAGGGGACTTCTTCGGCGTTACCAATTTGAGAAAGCCAGTTATCGGACAAGGTAATGCCATGTTTTCTCCAAAGATCGGAGTTTACCATATACTGGACAGCATTAAAAATTTTAGCAGGACGGATGGTTTCGGTCATAAAATTGTGATTATATTCTAACTTTCGTTTAAGATGGACTTGGACAGTGTGGGTATTATCAAAAGTGCGCGGAAGCGCTGTCACGGTGTCGGAAACAGATATGGGAATATTAACAACAGCACCTCTTATGCCACATTGCCGTTCATATCTAAGTGATACAACTCGCATAAATGGAATTCGTGGCGAAATGAAACGTTCTTCAAGGCATGTAAGTCCTTTAAGACAATCGGGGACTTCGGGAAAATCAAAACCATTGGCAAGACAAATTGAAGGAATTTTACCTAACGAAATGCTTTTGTGGCAGGTCAAACAAAAGAGATATTTATTAGACTGACTCGGAAACTTCGATGATAAGTAAAATGCGTTGCCCACATTTAAATTTGGAAATTTTAAAGAAATAGATAACTTGTGCAAACCACGTACCTTATCTGGGAACCATGTCCCTCCACAGCATATGCAACGTTCCGTTGGTCCTTCCCTGATTTTTCGTGCGTATTGTGTAGTTGCTCTTTCGCTTCTTCGTCGGCGTTCCGTATCTCTGGCATCTTCTCGCTCCTCTGGCAGTAGTGCTGTTCTAGCTATAATGTTCCGTTGTGATTGCCTTCTGGACTCCTCTAAACGATTTTGCGGGTTTCCTCTGTATGTAGTTAGTCGTTCCTCGGCCATTTCCTGAAGTTGCTGCTCCCTCTGTCGTATTTGCTGTCGTGTTTTCCTCCGCTGCGACGAGTTCACAATTTGTTCCCTAGCTCTTGTGGTTGCGTCGTCCCTCCGAATACGGCGCCTCTGAGTGCTCGTTCTCTCTCCTCTTGGCGTAGCTCACCCTGTTCCAGGATTCTTGCAACAGGATCGTTTCTCCGATCTGATCGAGCTGCCGCATCCCGTATTTGTTCAGGTAACCGATATTCAGGGTTCTGTCGACGTTGAGCTCGCATTGCCGTATTTCTCTCCTGCTCTCGTTGCCTGGTATCCGAATCTTCTCTGCGCTCTGAATGGGCTGCCGCATCCCGTATTTGTTCAGGTAAACGGTATTCGGGGTTCTGTCGACGTTGAGCTCGCATTTCGGTATTTCGCTCCTGCTCTCGTTGCCTGGTATCCGAATCTTCTCTGCGCTCTGAATGGGCTGCAGTATTCCGCTCCTGCTCTCGTTGCCTAGTATCCGAATCTTCTCTGCGCTCTGAATGGGCTGCCGCGTCACGAATTTGTTCAGCCTCTCGGTAGAGCGTATCCTCCCTCCGCTGGGAATGTGCGTTTCCATCTTGAATGCACTCTGCAGCCCTATAACGCAAACTGCGACGCCTTTGAGAATGATTCAACGCGTCCCGTTCGCGTTCCATTTCTCGTAATTCAACATTGGCTTCACGTACAGCGGCAATAAGATGAACATGGCGTGTATTTATTTCAGCTACATTTCATTGATAGTGGGCTCGGCTGCGTTCTCGTGCGGCCCGTCGTCGTGTCTCTTGCGATGAGGAAAATACACGTGGCATTTTAAATAGCTATAGTTCGAAAAAAATTGCAGAAGGAACACAAAATTAAGACACTAATATTTATATTAAATATTTAAAACTTTAACTTTTTGTTAGAAAATCACAAAATGCCGGTGTTTCTGCATTTTTTACGTTATAAATTCCGAAAACAAATCGCACTTAGAATTATATTATTTTCTTTTCATAAACAGAATTCAGCTTACCTTTTTTGTAATCTTTGGATTTAAAGAAACTTTTAAGATATATTCACTTTATCACTTTATATTAAATTCAGTTTTGACATTCACTTTAAATTACTAATATTATTTACTTTAAATTACCAATTTTATTCACTTTAAATTATTATTACTTTCACTTTGAATTATTATTAGTTTCACTTTAAATTATTATTACTTTCACTTTAAATTATTATTACTTTGGTATTCACTTTTGATTTTTCACTTTAAGTAACGATCACTTTATATTATGTTTACTTTTTGTTATTCTTCTTTTGCTCAGTATGTTTTTGTTTTGGAGGTGTTCGAATTAACGATGTTATCACTTCAATTGTTGAAATTGACTAAACCGCGAAATAAGAACTGAATATATATTATCCAGACAACAGGTACTTAAAGCGGTGGGCGGAGGTACCCTTCTTAAAAAATAGCCCTTTAAAAAGGTCAACATTTAGGATATAAAGGCTTAAAATAAAAATGACCTGAACATTGCGATCTACATTTTAATCAATGCGTAACCCTTTATCTACATGTACCTGCACATTTATGGTAAACCGAAAGAACACCTGCACTTTACGATTCATTTGTGCAAAATGTGAAATCACAAGGAAGTAAAGTAAAAATTTACCTGAATGTTGTTTAACTTATGACTGAACACCGGTGCATGCCAAAATTGATTTCATTGTTATTTTGGAAATTCCTAGTTACACTGATCTGGCATACCCAGGTAATAAAAACACATACAAGGAATCACTGCTGACCATAAAAAAACATTGTAAAACTTTTTTGTTTGTACTAATAATTATCATTGTTATGTGAATGGTTCTTCGATTTTAAAATGTATTCCAAAATTTTTGATTACAATCATTTAAAAGAACAAAGTTATTAATGTTAACACTAGTTTCGACCAAAATAGTCAACCGATTAAAATTCTAAAAACTGAATTTCGTGACAATCACTTGGAAAACAACCACTTTGTTGATGTAAATCGATATTTTACCCTATCGATCCTACGGGAACTATATATATAGTTCCCGTAGGATCGATAGGGTAAAATATCGATTTATTCTGCTATAACTTAATACAGATAATTTTAGATATGCTTAACTGACAAACAACATGTTTCTTCATGGTAGCTTTTAAAATAACCAAGTTATTGCTTTAAGACTGTATTATTAACCGATCTCCCCTATGGGAGCTATATGATATAGTCAACCGATTTTAATAAAACTTGGTGGATATGTGAAGAAGTGCACAAAACTCAACTACAACAAATTTCGAGATATTTAATCGAAAAACAACAAAGTTATAGAAGTTTAATTCTATTCTCGAACGATCGTTCCTATGGGAGTTATATGATATAGTCAACCGATTCTAATTAAACTTGGTGGATATGTTTTAAAATTTTGTAATATTTGATTGAAAAACAACAAAGTTATGGAGGTTTAACTCTATTCTCGACCGATCGTTCCTATGGGAGCTATATGATATAGTCATTCGATCGGGATGATTCCGAGATATACAATGCCTGCAGCAAAAAGAAGCCTGGGTGCAAAATTTCAGCTCTGTAGCTTTAAGGGTTTCGGAGGAGAAGCTGTTGATCCAGACAGACAGTCGGACGGACAGACGGACAGACGGACATGGCTACATCAACTCAGCTCGTCGTGCTGATCAATAATATATATACTTTATATAGTCGGAGATGCTTCTTTCTATGCGTTGCAAACTTCTGATCAAAATTAATATACCCTTTTTGCAAGGGTATAAAAAGAAAATGATCGACAAGTTGACCAACATTCCTTATGTGCGTGTTATTGAGAAAATTAGTCTCTTGAGTTGACCAAAATTCTCACACTTTGACCGTTACACCAAAATGTTCTATTTGTTTAAATTATTGAATTTTATAATTTTATCTGCAGTGCTCGGTAGATGAGTTTTCTAAGTGGCCCAGTCATTTAGTCAACTGAACAACGAGGATCCGGGTTCGAATCCCAGGCTAATGTATGGATGTAGTTTTTCGTCTAAGCCGAAGGCCTTAGTTGCCAGGAGCTAAAAAACTAGCCGGACAAACAACATTTCTTTAAAATTTCTATTGAGAAATTATACGAATTTTCTGTGAAAATCCTACGGTGAAGTTTAAAGTTCTTCGAACACCTAAAGAGGATCGGATTCCAATTCGACTCCCTGCGGGACAGAGTTTGAGCGAATCCATCGGGAAAGAAGTTCATTGCCGCTGCAGTTACAGCGGAAAATAAGCAACAAAGATGATTCCAAACAACAGCTGTGGACTGTGCAGCGCTCCAGACAGTCAGGAGATGCTAACATGCTCCAGGTGTGCAGGCCAATTTCATTGCACATGTTGCGGAGCGGATAACAGTGCCACGTCGAGCTCCTGGATGTGAGCCACGTGCATCACGCTAAGTCGTCGACAGGCCGATTGTGTCACAGAAGAACATAACCTCACTTCCAAGCCCGAGTCAGTATGTACTGAAGTCGAGTCAGCTGCCAGGGCTAGCCAGCCCGAAATAACCTACCAACACGTGGTGGAGGATGCAGGAAGATCATCAGCTGCTTCTACAACATTTGGAAGAGGAAATGTACCTCGAAAGAGAATATTTGAGGCGCAAATATGCCCTACTGACTAACCACGTGCAGTCAGGTCGAGCAGCAACTGGTCATCACATGCCAAATACTGGAGTTTGCGGAGAAATGATAAATCCAAGTGGTAACAGCACTCCACAGGCAGCAAGTACAAGAGCTCAAACCATACCACGCGTCGCCGCTGGCATAACGCAGCAACAAATAGCTGCTCGTCATTCTATGCCGAGGGACCTACCAATCTTTAATGGAGACCCCAAAGATTGGCCTTTGTTCTTTAGCTCCTATGAGACGAGCACTCGAATCGCCGGATATACCAACGAGGAGAACACGCTTCGCTTGCAGAGATGTCTGAAAGGAAGAGCACTCGATGCCGTGCGAGACAGCTTGATATTTCCAGAGATGCTGCCTAATGTCATAAGCACTTTAAAAATGTACTTTGGTCGTGCAGACTAATATTGAAGCATCTCATAGAAAATGTTCGCAATTTACCAATTTACCGAAGGGCAAACTTGAACCACTAATTTAGTTCGCGTTCGCGGTTAAAAATATGTGTACAATGAAAGCAAGCAAGCTAGACGCGCATCTAAATAATCCAACCTTGCTGCAAGAGCTCATCCAAAAGTTGGGGCCTGAAATGATGCTTAACTGGGCACTTCATTCGAAACCAATAAGCTGCCCAAATCTGGAGAACCTAGCGGATTGGTTGTACGAGCTAGCTGAAGCCGCATGTCGAGTATCTACGCCCAATATTACTCCCGAAAGCGAACACAGGAAAACAAACAGGGCTGCTCTACACACCCACACCGCCGCCGTCGCTGCCGAGAGTCATAAAGGAGCCCCATGTGTGATTTGTCAAGAAAATCACAAAGTGGTATCGTGCGGCAAATTGAGACGAATGAGTGTGAAAGAGAGGTGGGATGCGATCAGGGCTCATCGCTTATGCTACCAGTGCTTAAAAGGGCACAAAGGAGAATGTTGGAGACAAACTTTATGCAACATAAACGGCTGCAAGACAAAGCACCACAGTCTCCTCCATAATGAAGTAACAACAAGTGTTGCAAAACCATTGTGAGTCATCAACTAACACAACAGAAAGTTTTTTCAGAATCTTTCCAGTCACCTTGCATGGAAAATCAAAGTCAATCGATGTTTATGCTTTCATGGATGATGGCTCGACTTTAACGCTGATGGAGGAAAGCCTAGCCAAGGAGCTGGGCGAAAAAGGTGTTCCCAGTCCTCTATGTACTAACTGGACTGGAAATGTCAGACGAGATGAGCCGCAATCCAAGCGGTTGAATTTGAAAATCTCCAAGCAAGGACGAGGCCATAAATCATTTAAAATAAATGATGTTCACACAGTCAAGTCCCTAGGTCTGCATGCGGAGACGGTGATAGCGGATCAATTAAAAAATACATATCCACATCTAAGGAATCTACCATTACCGAGCTATACACAGATAGTCCCAAAAATGATCATCGGTGCGCGAGGACAAGTGTGCAATTGCCATTGCTGCAAAGACGAGGCTGGGATGGACTATATTTGGAGGAGCCGGCAACAAGTTTAACCTTCATAGGTGCCTCTGTGACCAGGACCTGCATGAAATGGTTAAGCAAAACATGCTTATGGAGGAAAATGTTTCGCCAAAGCTAATAAAATCGCCAGAGGAACAAAGAGCATTGAAGATTCTGGAAAATACAACAAATTACAACGCGGGAAATTATACCGCAGGATTACTTTGGAAGGAAGACTCTCGACAATTTGCTGACAGTCTTCTAACGGCAAAAAGAAGGCTATTTTGTCTACAAAGAAAAATGAAAAGTGATCCCCAATTAGCTAAGGACTTGAATAAACAAATACAAAACCTCATTGTCAAAGGCTACGTCAAAAGGTTAGAAGACCAAGAATTGCTGCGCAAACATATATATTTGAAATTTTTCTTAACTTTTTGTAACATAAGTATAACATACATCTATCTATACATAGTATAAAGCAAAGTCGTTTCCCGCGTCTGTCTGTATGTATGTATGCTTAGATCAAGAGGAAGGTTTTTGTGAACAATAACATGCTTAATAAATTAGAGAACCATTGATAATTTCAAGATTTCTAATGCGAAGTCGTAAATAAACACATTTTTTTTGTAAATCGTAGTATTTAAAGTATTTAAGTTCAAATGAAGCAAGCAAGTCGTCCCTGCCGACATTGAGTATACCCTGTACCAACTAGTTATATTAAATGAAATAGAATATCCTCGAAATCGCCATCAATTTCATGCAGAGTACTCTTTAACATGCAGCAACAGCGAACGCATGCTGTCTCGCTCACTCTTGCCAGCCAATGTCGCCTTGGCAATTCAGTGCAAAACTCATATAGGTATATCTCCGATATTTATTGTCCGATTTCGACAAAATTTGGTCAGCTGGTCCAGTTTGGGTATATAATTAGGTGTGCCAAGTAAGAATACGATATCTTTAATACAGCTCTAGTAATACGTTTTCCCGATTTGCGGGGGCGGAAATGGGCGTGGCAAAAATTTGAAACAAACTTGATCTGTGTATGCATTAGACGCATGTTCACACCAAATTTGGTGGCTCTAGCTCTTATAGTCTCCGAGATCTAGGTGTTCATACGGACGGACAGACGGACAGACGGACATGGCTCAATCGACTCGGCTGGTGATGCTGATCAAGAATATATATACTTTATGGGGTCAGAAATGTATATTTCTGCCTGTTACATACATTTTAGCGACTTTAATATACCCTTTTACCCTATGGGTACAGGGTATAAAAGGAACCGAATAGAATAAGTATTTTTGATTGTTGAGTTTATTATTTTGGTTTTATAAAATCATGTCTGGAAGACGTCGTCGTTCGAACATAGGTCGTAGTACAGTGAATGCCAGAAGAACACGTTCAGCAAGAGATGAAGAAACGTCAGCGGAACGTGATGCTCGCATCAGCCACCATCACTCTCTACTTACGGGTGACGATCCGAAATCCAAACAATTCATGCGCAATATACGTCGTTATAATAACGCATTTCAAATGACCTCCTTCAAGAGTAATCAAGTCGTTGAACGTGGTTTCATGCCTACATTTAAAATTCAAGGGCAAGTGTATCACTTAGCAGGGAGCTTGCTACCACTTCGACCCGATGATCACAAATTTCTGCAAATTTATTTTATTGCAGATCCAGATACACAAGCATCAACGCGGTATTCAAGTGTCCCACAGCCAATTGGTAGAGATTTGATTAGATCTCTCCAAGATATGTTACATTCGCATAATCGCTACATACAGTCTTTTAAAACTGCGATAGAGAGTGTTCCAGCAAATACTCCCGACTTTAATGCCGTAATCCATGCAAATAAAGTTTCTGTCGGAGAGCACAGAGGACGATATAATGTGCCTTCCACGAGTGAAGTAGCAGTGGTGATAGCCGGACAGCAATTTGACAAAGGAGATATTGTGTTGCATAGTCGTGATGATAATTTGCAAAAAATTTCTGAGTTACACAGACCTTATGACAGCTTGCAATATCCTTTGATGTTATGCCGTGGAGAAGATGGTTATGCCATTAATGTTTCTCAAGTTGACCCAATCAGTGGAGTAACTCTGCGTAAAACAGTGTCATGTATGAACTATTATTGCTACCGGATAATGACAAGACGAAACAATTTCAATTCCTTGCTTAGATATGGAAAGTTAACAAATCAATATTTAGTCGATCAATATGCGCAAATTGAGTCCGAGAGATTGGCCTACATCCGTAACAATCAAACTAAATTGAGAGCTGAAAATTATATTTATCTTCAGGATGCTTTACAGGCGAATGAACACAGCAACGGTATTGGACAGTTGGTTATACTACCTTCATCATTCACAGGTGGACCTCGATATTTACATGAAAAATCGCAGGACGCAATGACTTACGTCAGACATTACGGTAAAACTGATTTATTTATAACAGCAACATGTAACCCAAATTGGCCAGAAATCAAAGAAAACATTAACCCCAACTTAACTCCACAAGACAGATACGATATAGTTAACAGAGTCTTCCATTTAAAAGTACACAAACTCCTGCACCTCATTAACAAGTCTCATATTTTCGTTTCGCCACGCTGTCACATGTACACAATAGAATGGCAGAAACGTGGTCTGCCACATGTACATCTGCTGGTGTGGTTAGTAAACAAAATTAAACCAAATCAAATTGACAACGTCATTTCAGCTGAATTACCGGACAAAGAAGAAGATCCTGAACTGTTCGAAATCGTAAAGAAAAACATGGTACACGGCCCGTGCGGGACTTTAAACCCAAACTCTCCATGCATGCGAGATTCCAAATGCAGCAAAAAATTTCCGAAGTCGTTCCAAACTCAAACGTCTACCAGCGATGATGATATCCCAAATATCGTCGACGATCGCCAGAACAGGGTGGGCAAAGTGCCACGTTTCGAAACCACGATATTGATAACCGATGGATCGTTCCATATAATCCGCTTCTTTTGAAAATTTTTGATGCGCACATCAACGTCGAGTTGTGCAGTTCAATAAAGTCAATCTAATGCGTTACTAAATACATTAATAAAGGTAGCCACTTTCAGCATACAATCATCAAATGAAGTGGAAAAATGTCAGTCTGGACGTTACATCTGCAGCTCCGAAGCTGTCTGGACGATTTGATCATTCGAAGTGCACGACCGGGCTCCCACAATTGTCCACCTAGCAGTTCATTTAAAAAACGGACAAAGAGTATATTTCACTGAAAACAATATACAAGAAGTTGTTAATAACCCGCGGGACACAACATTGACCGAATTCTTCAAGTTAACATATGACAGAGTTCCATGTTACTATACATGGAACCAGAGTAAAACCTTTCAACGGCGAAAACAAGGTACTACGGTCGATGGTTCCCCCGGAGTAAAAAAAACGGATGCTCTTGGCAGAGTCTATGTGATTCACCCCAACAACAGCGAATGCTTTTATCTGAGAATGTTATTGCATATTGTAAAAGGCCCGACATCCTTTGCACACCTAAGAACTGTACAAGGTGTTGTTTACAATACTTGTCAAGCAGCATGCAAAGCTCTGGGGCTTTTTGAAGACGATTCTCACTGGGAAAACACATTATCGGAAACAGTTACTTGCAGTTCAGCTACATCACTAAGATATTTATTTGCCATCATAGTAGCGTTTTGTCAGGTAACTGATTCTGTTAATCTGTGGAATAAATTTCAAGAAAGTATGGCCAGTGATATTTTGATACGTGACGTCGACTAATATGAGGGTTTCGTTACCTTCACGTGGGAACAGGCTTTTTCCAGAGATGCTGCTAAAAGGTGGCAATGGAGAGTTAACACAAAGTGATGGAAAGATAAACCTAGAAAACCTTTGTGTTTTGAAAGACAACATCCAAGAGTTGGTCGACAATGTCTATCCCGACATTGATAACATAAGTTGTAAGAATATATCTTGGTTTAAAGAAAGAGCGATTTTGTCTCCAACTAACGAACATGTAGACAAGATAAATAACTTGATTCTTTCAAAGATTGATGTGCCGACGCAAATATATACTACTCGGTCGATACTGTTCTCGATTTAGAAGAAGCTGTTCACTTTCCTACAGAATTTCTTAATTCTTTGAACTCGTCTGGACTTCCCCCTCACAAAATGGTATTAAAAGTAGGTTGTCCTGTTATTTTATTAAGAAACCTGAATCCACCTAAACTTTGCGTTTGTTGGTAAAATCACTGAAAACTTTCATAATAGAGTGGTACTGGGGAAGATGTATTGATTCCCCGAATTCTTCTGATACCATCGGATTTACCGTTCCAATTTAAACGCCTACAGTTTCTGGTAAAGACATCTTTTGCAATGAGCATAAATAAATCGCAGGGTCAAACCTTTAACGTTGCGGGTTTAGATTTGAGCGTTGAGTGTTTTTCACACGGCCAATTGTTTGTCGCTCTTTCAAGGGTAATCTCTAAGGAAAACATGTTTGTATTGGCTAATGTCAAAAAAGCTGTGAACGTTGTATATAGAGAGATCCTTTAGTATATTAAATGTAAAAGTAAAATAAAAAGTGAAAATCTAAAAAAAAAAAATAAGTAAAAATGAAAAAAAAAGTAAAAATGTAGTTTATGAATTTAGATATCCCAAAGATAGCAGGAAATATTTACAGTACAGGGAAAGAATTAGAATGGTTTTACTACGAGTTTAACGCGTGCGAAGCCGCGGGCAAAAGCTAGTATATATATAAAAGAAAGTCGGTTTTGTTACAACACTTATAACTCGAGATCCGCTGGACCAATTTTCATGGTTTTTGATTTGTTGGATTTGCCTCCGCCCCGATTAACAGAATATATCTTAAAAATACTAAAAAATTGTCTAAATGACGGTAAATGCAGATTTTGAAATTCAACAGATTGTTTCATCAGACTACCGTTGATATATATGTCAAAATTGAATGTTGTTTTAGACATTAATTTGTGTAAATTATAAGCGATTGTATATTCAGTATTACTATTAATTACTATTAATCTATCTATATATACAAAATTTTCGTGTCACAGTTTTCGAAGTCATACTCCTCCGAAATGACTTGACCGATTTTGATGAAATTTTTTGTGCTTATTCTAACATACATACATACATACTTACACTATCTAGGAAATTATTTATATGCCAAAACAACGTTTGCCGGGTCAAATAGGTTATTATTTATGTATGTTTTGTACAATAAGCAATGCCAAGAAAAACGCAAAGGGGCTGATTTGAGCCGCAGTAGAAGTAACGCTCGGTACTTGCGAAATAGCAGATCCGAAAGAGCAGAAGTACAAATCCAGCAACAAAATACTGATGCACGTGTCAGAATGGCGCAATTGCATCAAGAAGAGCCAAAAGATACACGAGCTGAACGCAATGAAGTCAGATGATTAGAACAACTACAATCACGCCGTTTCACAGCCAATAGATGAAGAACAAATTACCAACAACGACAACAGGTACATCGAGCATTTATATCTGATTCATTCCTGCTTCTAGCATTCCAGTATGAGCCCGATATTGAATATTATGGTCATTCAAAAGTGGTAATTGGTGCTATAGACAAGGAATGTCCGCATTGTGTCCGCTCTGAAATTCAAAAATGAGCCAGCGGTGGTGTGTTGCGCGTCAGGAAAAGTGCAACTACCTGAAATTGAAATACCACCTGAACCATTGAACGGCTTACTTATCGGCACGGATCCAGATTCTGACGTGTTCCTGAAGTCAAATCGAAGATTCAATTCATGCTTTCAAATGACATCGTTCGGAGCAACAGAAATAGTTCGAAAATACTAATACAAATGGTCAACAATTCAATTCTACATTCAAAATCAGAGGCCAAGTTTATCATAAAATGGGCTCTCCGCTGCCAATGCCAAACGAACCACATAAATTCTTACAAATTTACTTTATGGGCGGCGAGGATTCTAAAAGCGCACTTGCCAATCGCGTGAATGCATGTTGTGATTATAATAACCTTGATTCACTTTATGCCAGGCGCATCGTCAGCGAGCTAGATTCTCTTTTGAACGAGCACAACGAGTTGTTGAAAATATTCAGATCACATTTGCACCAATTACAAAGCGATAATTACGCTATCGTCATTAATCCTGATAAAACACCAGCTGGAGAGCATATTCATAGATTCAATGCACCCTTTGTTGATGATGTTGCTGGAATCATGGTTGGCGATTTTGTAGAAGAAATAGTAATCTTCAGTAAGACGGATATTGCATAATCATAAAACATTGTTCACGCTATAGCATTAAGGATTAATATTGTTTAATAGTGCTACTGTGGTAATTGTTTAATAATGATGTATAACTAAAAATTACTAGAAAATTATTTATATGGCAAAACAACGTTTGCCGGGTCAACTAGGTTATTAATTAACTAGAAAATTATTTATATGGCAAAACAACGTTTGCCGGGTTTTATAGTCTATATATATAAAAGAAAGTCGGTTTTGTTATAACACTTATAACTCGAGATCTGCTGGACCAATTTTCACGGTTTTTGATTTGTTGGATTTGTCTCCGCCCCGATTAGCAGAATATATCTTAAAATTACTGAAAAATTGTCTAAATGACGGTAAATGCAGACTTTAAAGTTCAACAGATTTTTTCATCAGATTACCGTTGATATATATGTCAAAATCGAAAATTATTTTAGACATTAATTTATGTAAATCTATATATATAAAAATCTATTGCTGTTTGTTTGTCTCGCTAAAACTCGAGAACAATTTTGATTTTGAATTTAATTAAAAGTGACTTTGATTAAGTAAATTGTTTAACTTAAGGCGTTTTAAAACGAATGAATAAAAAGAATTCATTTCAATACAATGTAACCCTCTAACGTATAGTGTTATACATATGTCAATTTTTTGAGGGAAGAATTTAAAAACCACATTCAAAATGCCACTTCCAAGAAGTTCAAATACTGGTAGACGAACACGAAACGCCACAGTTGTTAGAGAATTTCGTGGACGTAATGCGAACACGGTTGACAACAACATGGAATTGGCGGCTCATAATTATGATAGCACAATTGATTATAGCATATATTCCAATATTGGACAAATGAATAAAGAATGTGTGCATTGCAGAGCATTGAAATTTATGAACGAACCGCCTGCCATGTGCTGTGCATGTGCTGGAAAAGTTAAATTGCCTACATTAGAACCTCCACCAGACCCTTTGCACTCATTAATTTATGGCAATTCACAAGCGTCAAAGGAGTTTTTAAAAAATATTCAAAAGTACAATTCGTGCTTTCAAATGACATCTTTTGGGGCTACAAATATTATAAGAGATGGATTTATGCCGACCTTTAAGGTAATTACTGCTTAGTACTTACTATGCAATTTGATTTATGAGAAAAAAATTCCAGATTCAAGGTCAGATATACCATAGGGCTGGGTCACTGTTGCCACTCCCAGATGCTGACCAACAGTTTTTACAAATATATTTCATTGGTGATGTTGATAGAGAATTGAACCAGCGCTGTGCAATCGGTACAAATGTTAGAAGAGAAATCTTGAGTGAGCTGCAAAGATTTTTCCATCAGCACAATGAATTGGTCAAATTATTCAAGAATGTACTGGATCATTTCAACGGAGTTGTTCTTTTACAAAGGATACTTATACTTATGCTAAACTAACTGCTTGTGTGTTAAATATAAAAAGGAATCGCGAATCAAAAATGTAATAAAACTTTTTGTGTACGGTTCTTACGATTGTAAGGAAGTTTTCCGGCTGGGGTACAAATCTCAGTCTCCCCGGGGTCTTCCATTACGGATTATTTATAATGGAATGCCGAGACCAGAGATTTATTGGAGCTACCGTGATGTTAATGTTGTATGTTTATGAGATCTTAGGTAAACGACTACAGAAAAGAGAAGGGATAGAAGTAGACAGAAAGTGTAACACATATACCTGCAGACACTTACAATTTTACCACTACAACTACAAGGTCACAAAAGGGAAACATGAAGATAAGTCGGTTAAGGTACAACCTGGACACCGACTTAATACAACACTACATACGGACATCCCAAGACTTATGTTGTGCTCGACTAGGGTGTAACCCGGACATCGATCACAACATAAATCCTGGTCGCATGCCAATGGATACCAGCCGCCATCACAGTCAACAAGGGTGCAACCCGGACGTTGGCTGTGTGGTGACCCAGTACCCAGGCACACTACAAATAAACACTACACTCTCCTTGGTATTGGGTAGGGTGCAACCCGGATGCCAATGCCAGAGGAGAAACACATACTATGGTGACACACACATAAAGGATTAGGATCTGGGAAAGGATAGGAGCGAGTGTTAATCTTAATTAGTTTCACCCCCCCAATAATTGTGACATGAGGGTTTTACATCGTTATAAACTTCGTTGCATATTTATTCAATATTATTATTTTGTCAACACAACCTAACCACACTCTAGAATATTATCTATTTTTTTATTGGACAAAAGGGAGGGACAACTATTTGCCGCATGGCCGACTCACCCGCTATCCTGGCGCACACACACTTAATAAGTCTATAAAGCCTTATACGATTATCCTGGTTTTATTTCTTTGGTTTATATTTGCACTTGCTTCACTTGTGACTTGTTTTTTGGTTGCTTGTGAGGGCCGGCTGTGGGTCCTTCTTATTTTCCTTGGTTACACTGGCACTGGTTTGCATTACTTCGAGCACTCGCGACTGTCTCACTTAAGGGTGGTTTTCCTATTTTTTTTTCTTATTGCGCAGTCGCTGACCGCTTTCTCGAACTTTCGGTCTTCCTCTGCCCAGGCTCTGCCCTCTGCCGGCTGCGACACGCGCTCGTCCAATCACTGTTACCATGACAACCGATTCTGTCGCGACACGCGTCGGCGTACGCATTTTTTTGGTCCCGTTGCAACCAAAACAATAGAAACTGCGCAAAAGCGACGTGGACAAATTCGTGCAAGTCCCGTTGGGCTTGCATGTGTATGTGTGTGTGTGTATAGCACCGGGTGAGCGTACATATATATGTGGCCGGCTTAATGCTGCTGCGCAATTAATGTTATACATAAAGGCGTACCTAAAGAGAAACTTATGTACATATGTATATACACATATGTACATGGCAATGAGTATATAGATAAATAGTAATGTACCTAGAGCGGAGACGATTAATTAAGAAGCAAGTCAGAGTATTTAGGGTTGGGATTAATGAGTATATTATTTTCTAATGGCTTAGAATAACAAACCAGACTCATAGTTGTGCCGTAGTGCCAAATTGGCACTTCGTCACACCCCCCCTTTACTTCGTGGAAGCAGGGCCGATGAAAGTGACGGTGACCTGCTGGGTCTTGTTCACCCGTATACCATACACGCTACCGGCTGCTTCACATTTAAGCTTTCGTTCTTGCCGTTGCTGTTGGCAATCCTGCACTTCTTCGATTAGTTGGCGTGGTAATAGCTCCTGCACACCCTTCGTCCGCCATCCAAGGGGGATAACCTGCCAAGCGTGGATACGGCTACTACTTGGTGCGTTGTCAGCCACCGTAGGTTGAGGCGGGCTGGCGTCGCCCTGCGAACTCACTAGCTGAGGTGCCGATGACGGAGGTAGCGAGATATCCTCAAAGTGGGGATACGCTGGGGGCTGTACGGTCGTGATGGTACACCGAAGTCGTACTCGATGGCGAGGGTTGGCAGCTGCGCGGTTTCGCCGGTTTCAGGGTCAGTGTAGTCCCGGTACGACGGGCTAGGATTATCCTTCCAAGGCTCGGGGACTGATGCGGTGTCACCTACTGCTTCCTGGAGGCCGGCTGCTTCGTTCTGCGATGGGTAACGCATGAGCGAGTCACCACTCTGGGGCGCGGCGCTCTCTTCTTTCTTTGCTGCAGGCGGCGACTGGATCCAGCCCCTATAACCGGGAAAATGCCCCGGGTCGAAACAAGCTATATCGGACAGCTCGATTGCTTGTCTCAATATGTCTACTCTAGTAACAACCGCTTGTTCGGGTGCATCCACGATTCGCCAGCAATTAATTGGCTCTGGTGGCGGTGAATTGCCAGACGAGAAGGCTGAGCGGTCATCGGGGTTCTCTGCCTCGGTTGCTGCTAAGGTGCAGCGTGTTGTTGGATGATCGTGCTCCATCGCAGGTTCGCTTGTTGCTGATGTCCTAGCGAACTCAGCTTCCCAGGTTGCCACCACGTCTTCGATGATACCAACTATTTCTTTGACGCTGAGTTGGCGTGCCATCGTACGACTGAGGAAAAGAAAAGTGTTAGATACTCTGACTTGAGACTATGCGCCCTATATTGGGTTGTTGAGGGCCTAACAAGCTAACGTGTGTGGTGTACATGAATTAGATGCTTATGACTATGATGTGAACTTAAATGTAATAATAGGAATGAGTATTTTGCGAGTGGATGCATGGTCAGACTTGCCGTGACTTGGAGACCCCCAGCGGGGGACAGGGACGTTGGAAAGGCGCGCCTTCCATCAAGAGGCCCCTGCGAATTAATTCGTCTCGGGTAGGGTAACTCCGGCGGTCTTCTGTGCTTCGTCTCTGACGACAATGGGCTGCGTCAACTCGATCATAGATTTAATTTGCTCTTCCTCTTGGATGCTTGGGTCGTCTGGTTGTATAGACTTCAGGTCGTCTATGTTCGCCGTGCGTCTGCGTCTGCTGTTGGTTTCTTGTAGCCGGACGATGTTTCCGGAAATAAACTTGATTACTTTGTAAGGTCGAACTTTGGGGCCAATTTAGCTGCAAAGCCCTCGGAGGCCTTGCCTTACCCAGCACGAGGAACGCTGGTGTAAATGCTGTCGAATCGCATACGCTGGAATTTATTGCCAATGTAAATTCGGATAAAAAGTGATCCCAGTTACTCTGCTTATCTCCCAGGTATTGAGCTATCATGGTCTTCACGGTGCGATTGGCCCTCTCGGTAGGATTTTTAGGTGGTGTGTACGGGGCGGTGTACTGAATCTCCACTCCAGCTCGTTGACAAAGTTCTTTGAAGGTGCGACTGGTGAACTGTGTTCCATTGTCGCAGACCAAAGTGCGCGGTGCTCCAAAGTCTCCGATAATTCGCTCCCGAAATACGTGTTCTAATGAAGCAGCGGTGGCTTTACGCAGAGGTACAAGCTCCACCCATCTGCTGTATGCATCTAAGAAAACCAATAGAACAGTGTTACCTTGCTTTGATCTGGGGAGAGGTCCAACAAAATCAGCACACACTGTGTTGAATGGTTCTGACACTTGACGAGTGAACATTTTCCCAGCTGGCTTCCTTTGGTCCACTTTATATTTTTGGCATTGAAGACAGTTGTGTACGTGTCGTTTTACATCACGGAAAAAGCCAGGCCAGTAGTAAACTCTGAGCACTGTTTTCCGGATTCCCAAATGGCCTGCAGTAGGTTCGTCGTGACATTCGCATAGTACTCGTTGACGAGCTTCCTTCGGCACACATAACTTCAATGGTATGGATTCATCTTCGTCGGGGTGATGAATTCTCCTTCGGTATAGTTGCCCACCTTCGTAGTGAAAATCGGGGAACTGCTCTGGTTGTGCTTCTACTTGTAGCTTTATTTTATTCCACCATGGACACTCCGGCAGAGTATCCTGAATTGAGTTTAGCAACTCCAATAGTTGTCGAGACAAGGCGTCGGCCACGACGTTTAACTTTCCTCTGCGGTATTGTATGTCGAATTCATATTGTTGTAGTTCGAGTGCCCATCTTGCTATACGACCTGTGGGATTATCTATCGAATTGAGCCACTTCAAGGCCTGATGATCCGTGATGACTTCGAACTTATATCCTTCCAGATAACAGCGTAGCTTGCCCAAACTATAGCGAGACAATCCTTCTCGGTGGCTGAGTAATTCTCTTCAGGTGCAAGGAGGCGTCTGCTGGCGTAGGCGATGACCCGTTCTGTTCCTTCTTGATACTGGGTTAATACTGCGCCCAAACCATAATCACTGGCATCTGTCTGCAAGTAGAATTTGGAGTTATTAAATCGGGGCAGGCCAAGATAGGGGCGGATGTCAATCGTAATTTCAATTCGTCGAAGGCTTGTTGTTGTTCTGCATCCCATTTCCATTTAGTATTTTTCTTCAATAAAGCGGTAATAGGCTGTATGATACTAGAAAACTCTGGCACAAGTCTGCGATACCAAGAAGCGATGCCCAAACATCGTCGAAGTTGGCGTACATTGGTCGGCGGAGCTAATTCCCGAACAGCTGCTACTTTCTCAGGGTCGGTATGGATACCGTGCTCGCTGACCACATGTCCTAAGAATTGTATTTTGCGTCTAAAGAATCTGAACTTGGCTTTATTGATCCGTAACTTGGCTTCTCTGAGGAGTCGAAAAACTTCTTGCAGCGCCAGTTCTGCTTACCAAAAGTGGCCCACTGGGCACATTATATCATAACCTTAAACCCTCGCGTCTTTGGAGTATTCTGGCTCTGGAGATATCATGGTGCTTTCCATCCTTGTCGTGGGCCTGGCTGCTATTAAGTTGAGTTTGTCTATTCTGACTGGTGATTTTTCGATGACTGGTTGACGAAATGGGTTATTAATGACGGCTTTATCGGAAACCGGAGGTAAGGCCGTGTTTCGGATCCGATTTGCATCCGGCAACACTTCCACTGGTGAGCTTGGGGATTCATTGATGATTGACTGAGTCTGGTTGTTGCTGGTTAAGGTACTCGACGGTTGTGAGGCAGCGCTGCAACTGACGAGTGATCCAAGCAGGGCTTTTGCATAGGCTCTAACTGTAGATAGCTTTCCCCGCACTGGATTATGGTCCGAGTGCCACGTAGGAAATCAGTGCCTAAGATCAATTGGTCCATAATACCTGGTAATACCAGCAATGGTATTTTTACTTGTGTCATCCCCAGACATATCTCAGCCTCGATAGCCTGGGTAATTTCCTTTCTAGATCCTCCGGCTAAGTTGATAGGGGTGTGTATTCGTTTCCAGTTCCCGTGGGTACCGATCTGCTGAGCCAGTGAACTGTGAATGAAGCTCCTAGTGGCTCCAGTGTCAAGCGTGGCGCTCAATTCACATCCGTTGACCTGGACTAAGGCGATTAGGCGACCCTTGTCGAATTGGAGTCTACTTACATTTGGGGCTGGCTCGGCGCTTTCTTCGTTCGATCCCCTGTCGAACGTAGGCGCGCGGCGTTTTCAAAGCATTGCTTTGCGAAATGGTCCGGTTTGCCGCGGTTAAGGCAAGCGCGGTAAGTATCCACTGGTGCCTCAGATACTTGGTAGAAGTGTGAGTAGTTTGCTGATTTTTCCGTGGAGGGCAAAGCTGGTTTGTTGGTGCTTCTGTTATTAACGAAGTTATTTTTACGTCCACTGGTAAATTGTTGCCCATGGCTGTCTGATATGTCCGAAGTGTTTGCCTGACCGGAAAAAGATGCATCGAATCTCTTAGAACTTTGACCACGCAGGGTCTCGAAATTCACTATTAACTGGGTCAGCTTATGAAAATCCATACGTCGGGTGTGCAATTGGTAGTCAGGCAATAAATTGTCATATATGCGCTGTAATTCCTGTTCTTCCGTATAATGAGCTCGTCTTATCATGAGACGTAGTTCTATCAAGTATGTCTTGAATGGCTCGCCAGGGCGCTGTCTTCGCGTGCGGATGGCACCTTTCAGTTTTTCAAAGTATCTGGGCGGCAGAAATAAATCTAGAAATTCTCTTCTAAAGTTAGCCCACGAGGCGTCTAGTAGACCGCTGGTTTGCCACCATCCTTGGGCTCGCCCCGAAAATAAGATGGGCATCATATTAGGGAGCCATTCGGTGCTGATGCGATAAGTACTAGCCCTTGCTTCGAGTGTTTCCAAGAAGTATAATGGATCTGTGGTCCCATCAAAATGAAGACCCCATTTTGACACTTTCTCTATGAGATTAGTGTAACTGGTATTCTCGGTTTCTCTTTGTGGGTGTAGGACTGTTGTAGCCATGCTGCTAGTGAACGCTGGTATTTGCAATATTTTCCATCTGTGTCTTGGTTAAGAGATGCGTGTCTCTCCGTTGAATTCTCTTTGTCAGTATGTCGGGCAGGTGACACCGGACGTGAACGTGGTTTAACTTCGAGGCCCTTATCGAGGCTGGCTGCTTGTCCGTATTGTGATTCTAGTTCTGCTAGCCGGGAGAGTACATCTGGTTTATGGTCTTTCCTGGATGCGAAGCTAGAGAATCGGCTTCTCATCTCCTCGACTGAACCGCCAGGGGTCAGTCCGAATTCGGCGAAGAAGCTTTCGAGCTCGGCTTTTCGACGATATGTTATCCATTTGACTCCCATGTTACTAATGTTCTTTGTAGAAAAACGTTGAAAATAAACACTAGCTGAAAGTGAAGGATTAATTCAAAGGGCAATAAATCAAATTCGGAACGACAAAAATAATTGTATTATCACTGAACGATGTATTCTTGCATGCTGCTGCACCGTAGTCGATATCCTTTACGATTGTTGGTTGGGATGTTGCAGCTGAGTTATTATTATATGCTGAATATCCTTGTATTAACTGAGTAGGCTGTGCGATGATCACCACTTCTGGTATTTGAACCTGGCTTAGTTCGATCTTTGCTATGCTTAACCGTAGTTGGTTATCCTTGCTGGTAAACGTCGGTTTAATTATGCTTGGTTATAGCTGAATATCCTTGCTGGTGAATGCTGGTTTTAAGTATCCTGGCTGTATGTCCTTGCTAGTGAACGTTGTTATAAATATCCTTGGTTATCGTTGAATATCCTTGCTGGTGAACATTGGTTTTAATTATTCTTGCCGTATATCCTTGCTGATGAACGTTGTTATAATTATCCTTGGTTATCGTTGAAGATCCTTGCTGGTGAACGTTGGTTTAATTATTCTTGCTGGTTTGGTTTGATTATCCTTGTGTTATCCTTGAATATCCTTGCTGGAGAACGTTGGTTTTAATTATCCTTGGTTATCGTTGAAGGCTCGCGGCTGACTCTCTGTTGTTAACTCGGTGAAGGTTCGCGGTTGACTCCTGTTGTTAACTCGTTGAAGGTTCGCGGTGGACTCCTGTTGGTAACTCGTTGAAGGTTCGCGGTTGACTCCTGTTGTTAACTCGTTGAAGGTTCGCGGTGGACTCCTGTTGTTAACGCGTTGGACTCCTTCTCTGATGCTGTTGGTCGCCTTTTATCTACTTCAAAATCAGATTGAAGAAACTTGTTCCGTTATTCATTGTTTGTATTCTTCCGTTATTCGTCTCAGTGGGTGCACTCTGGTCTTGACGCCAAGCGCGTCGACCAATGAGAACCCAAATGCAACCTCTCCCTTTCTCTCATAGGCGACAGAACTACCATTGCAGTTGCTATGTCTAACTTCTTTACTTTTTTATACCCTGTACCCATAGGGTAAAAGGGTATATTAAAGTCGCTAAAATGTATGTAACAGGCAGAAGGAAGCATTTGCGACCCCATAAAGTATATATATTCTTGATCAGCATCACCAGCCGAGTTGATTGAGACATGTCTGTCTGTCCGTCCGTCTGTCCGTCTGTCCGTCCGTCCGTATGAACACCTAGATCTCGGAGACTATAAGAGCTAGAGCCACCAAATTTGGTGTGAACATGCGTCTAATACATACACAGGTCAAGTTTGTTTCAAATTTTTGCCACGCCCACTTCCGCCCCCGCAAATCGCGAAAACGTATTACTAGAGCTGTATTAAAGATATCGTATTCTTACTTGGCACACCTAATTATATGCCCAAACTGGACCAGCTCACCAAGTTTTGTCGAAATCGGACAATAAATATCGGAGATATACCTATATGAGTTTTGCACTGAAATGCCAAGGCAACATTGGCTGGCAAGAGTGAGCGAGACAGCATGCGTTTGCTGTTGCTGCATGTTAAAGAGAATTTTGCATGAAATTGATGACGATTTCGAGGATATTTTATTTTATTTAATATAACTAGTTGGTACAGGGTATACTCAATGTCGGCAGGGACGACTTGCTTGCTTCATTTTTACTTCTATGCGTGCGCTGTTTTGCTGAGACTGTACCTGAACGGCGTCATGGAAAATTTCCATCGATGTTTCTTGCTTCTGAGCGTTTATTAATGGTGCTTTTTTTTTCTTCTATGCCTATGCTGCTTGCTGTGACTGTACTTGGACGGCGTCATGGAAAATTTCCATCCGTGTTCCCCTTTCCTGAGTGTTTCTTAACGGTGCTTTCTGTCGCTGATTCTACTGCTGCGTCCGCCGTAACTCTGCCGGGTACCTGGGCTATGTCATTGGCTATGCGAATAGTTCTATCGCTGACTAAGTAATTATCATTTTCTGTCTCTGATTCTACGTGTACTCTACCGTAACTCTACTGCATTATTTAGCTATGTTGATGGTTATGTACGCCGTTCTATCGCTGACTCTAGAAGTAGAGATTTTCTGTCGCTGATTCTACTCTATCATGATTCTGCTGGGTATATTAGCTCTATCGGTGATTATGTTGACAGTCCTATCGCTGACTAACAAACTGCTATGCTGCTTTGCTAGATTTTCACTTGGGATAAAGGAAACAAGCGGGGATATGGGCAAATATGGGAATACAGGGATAAATGTATGTGGGTCAACATATAAGGTGAACAAAAAATAATAGAAATATACATATATATATAAAAAAAATCTTTTTTATATAAAGAAAATTTTACACTTTACAATGAGGGTATACGAAAATTCCTGTGACGTATGAAACTCCCGCGATCTGGGTTATGGTGGTTCTTTACGCCACGCAGATGACATGCTCATTTTTTTTTTTTTGTATTTTTTTTCAAATCTCGGGTCCCTGCTCGGGCGCCATCTGTAAGGAAGTTTTCCGGCTGGGATACAAATCTCAGTCTCCCCATGGTCTTCCTTTACGGATTATTTATAATGGAATGCCGAGACCAGAGATTTGTTGGAGCTACCGTGACGTTAATGTTGTATGTTTATGAGATCGTAGGTGAACGACTACAGGAAAGAGAAGGGATAGAAGTAGACAGAAAGTGTAACACATATACCTGCAGATATGTAAGTCGGTTAGGGTATAACCCGGACACCGACTTACAATTATACCACTACAACTACAAGGTCACAAAAGGGAAACATGAAGATAAGTCGGTTAAGGTACAACCTAGACACCGACTTAATACAACGCTACATACGGACATCCCAAGACTTATGTTGTGCTCGACTAGGGTGTAACCCGGACATCGATCACAACATAAATCCTGGTCGCATGCCAATGGATACCAGCCGCCATCACAGTCAACAAGGGTGCAACCCGGACGTTGGCTGTGTGGTGACCCAGTACCCAGGCACACTACAAATAAACACTACACTCTCCTTGGTATTGGGTAGGGTGCAACCCGGATGCCAATGCCAGAGGAGAAACACATACTATGGTGACACACACATAAAGGATTAGGATCTGGGAAAGGATAGGAGCGAGTGTTAATCTTAATTAGTTTCACCCTTAATAAGTCACTTAATAAGTCTATAAAGCCTTATACGATTATCCTGGTTTTATTCCTTTGGTTTATATTTGCACTTGCTTCACTTGTGACTTGTTTTTTGGTTGCTTGTGAGGGCCGGCTGTGGGTCCTTCTTATTTTCCTTGGTTACACTGGCACTGGTTTGCATTACTTGGAGCACTCGCGACTGTCTCACTTAAGGGTGGTTTTCCTAATGATTTATTGTCTTCTTATTGCGCAGTCGCTGACCGCTTTCTCGAACTTTCGGTCTTCCTCTGCCCAGGCTCTGCCCTCTGCCGGCTGCGACACGCGCTCGTCCAATCACTGTTACCATGACAACCGATTCTGTCGCGACACGCGTCGGCGTCAGAATCGTCTCGTACGCATTTTTTTGGTCCCGTTGCAACCAAAACAATAGAAACTGCGCAAAAGCGAAGTGGACAAATTCGAGCAAGTCCCGTTGGGCTTGCATGTGTATGTGTGTGTATGTGTATAGCACAGGGTGAGCGTACATATATATGTGGCCGGCTTAATGCTTCTGCGCAATTAATGTTATACATAAAGGCGTACCTAAAGAGAAACTTATGTACATATGTATATACACATATGTACATGGCAATGAGTATATAGATAAATAGTAATGTACCTAGAGCGGAGACGATTAATTAAGAAACAAGTCAGAGTATTTAGAGTTGGGATTAATGAGTATATTATTTTCTAATGGCTTAGAATAACAAACTAGACTCGTAGTTGTGCCGTAGTGACAAATTGGCACTTCGTCACAAGATATTGAGAAATCCAATTAAGTAAAAGGCTTGGAATCCCAAGTTCGTTCAGCTTGAATAAAAGCAGTGTATGATTGACAGAATCAAAAGCCTTACTGAAGTCGGTATAAATGACATCAGTTTGCAATGCATTCCTGAATCCTTCGATCGCTAAAGAAGTAAACTCTAAAAGGTTAGTGGTAGTAGATCTACGTTTCATAAACCCATGTTGAGAAGACGAAATAATAGAACTACAGAAATATTGCGGTTGAGAAGTTATAATTTTCTCAAATGCCTTCGGCATAGCAGACAATTTGGAAATACCCCTATAGTTTGAAGCTGCGGATTTATTACCCTTTTTATGCAAAGGAATAATAAAAGATTCTTTCCAAATGGTTGGAAAAGAGGAAGTTTCAACGGACAAAGTAAATAACTTAAGAATTGTGGAAATTAAAGTCTCAGCGCAAAACCTGAGTACACAACAAGGTATCCTATCGGGTCCTGGTGAGTAAACGGGCTTCACTAAAGTAAGCACACTGAGAAGCGGACTTTCATCGATCACAGGACTAAGGACGCAATTAGACCTTTTCAACTGATAGGGATATGAAAAGTTAGCTCGATGCTCTTTGGAGGAATAGGTTGCTTTGAAAAAATCAGCAAACATATCGGCAATGGCCTGATCGTCGTTAGCTTTATTATTTTCAAAACATAAATGGGACGGGTGCACTGCTACCTTACGTTTGGCGTTAACGAAGTTATAAAATTGCTTAGGATCATGGGATAACTGAAGTTTACAACGCCTAATGTAATCCTTATAGCATAGTGTATTAAGCACTGAACTCGATTTTTTGAACTTTCTATAATATCTAGACTTCACATTTTTCAAATTAGTTAACTCACGTGTAAACCATGGCGACTTGTTAGACAATACATGAGTCACACGTGGAACACAAGCATCAAAAAGCGAAAACATAGTATTATAGAAAAAACAAATGGCAGCATTCATATCATTACAGGAGTACAGATAAGACCAGTCTGTGGCAAGAATTAGCTCATTGAGCTTGAAAAAGTTAGTTTTACGAAAGCAACGGGTACGAGACGTCGAACTGGTACCAGCAGTTGGTAATCGAAAAAGATAGATCAATGGTTTAGTCTAAAGTTGGATGGAAACTATCTTCAGGGACGACTAAAGGATCAATCCTCGAAACAGTACAGTTAGAATAATCTAACATAAATATAAGATCCAGTGATCTCTCATTTTTATTAAGCACTGGATTAACTTGGGTTAAGGATAACTCAAGGAGACCGTAAACAAAGCAATGTGATGAGGGGGGCATCAACAAGGAAGACTCACCTGATGGAAGCCACGAAACGTTAGGTAGATTAAAATCTCCCAGAACAATAAATATGTCTGCATCCGAGAGAAGTGAAGAAACAAAGCGAATTGCTTCTAAGTGGCTAGAATATACCGTCATGAATGAACTTGGTGGAATATACGAACAAGTTAGAAAGACAGAATATGATTTTAAATAAATTTTGACATTAACAAATTCAACGTCAAGAACAGCAGGTGGCAGAACTATTTCAGAAGGAAGAGATGAATTTACGGCAATCAAAACTCCACCACCATTTCTGGATATTCGATCGCATCTATAGGTTGAAAAAATTGTGGGAAAAACAGAGGCATCCGAAATGTCTGGCTTTAACCACGTTTCTGTAAAGACCAAGATATGAAAGTCAAAAGATAGACTATCTACAAAAAGCTTAGAAAGTTTAGACTTTAGTCCTCTAACATTCTGATAGGCCAGAATAAGGGACGAAATTAGTTTTTTGACCCGCCAGCTACTGACGAGCCGGAGGGTACGGAAGGATCACTTGTGTTAGGCAGGCGAATCGGAGGCCGATTTCTCTTTTTCTTAGCCGTGTACTCCTTTACAAGTAAATGTTCCGGCCAAAAATCTTTGTGAAAAATTTTTTTCAAAGACATTTGGAGGGTACATATATGAAAACCTAAACTTTTCCACCACTATGTTTGGCTCTACAACTTTTGCCCGGATATGGGCTATGACATCATCTGATGCAGTATTGGGGTCGAGCCGCGAAACAAAGATTTGCTTTTTTGGTGGAATGGCCACAGGAGATCTCGATGCGCCAGTCGTAACTGCAGCACCAACATTTTGCGCTGGAACTGCTGAGGTGGGTGTCGCTTTGAGAGCTCTTCTGGTTAAAATTTTATTGGGAATATCCCTGGGAGAGGATATTCGCCCGGACACATCAGAAACTACAACCGATATTGAATCAACCTGCGGGGCACTGCTACCAGGGGAAATATCAATCGCCCCCGCAACTGCAGCCACCGCAGGACTCCTAAACGATATCAGTTGCTGACCATTTAGCATTAGCAATATCTATATATATAAAATTGTAAGCCGTTTTTATACCCTTGCAAAAAGGGTATATTAATTTTGGTCAGAAGTTTGCAACGCATAGAAGGAAGCATCTCCGACTATATAAAGTATATATATTATTGATCAGTACGACGAGCTGAGTTGATATAGCCATGTCCGTCTGTCCGTCCGTCTGTCTGTCTGGATCAACAGCTTCTCCTCCGAAACCCTTAAAGCTACAGAGCTGAAATTTTGCACCCAGGCTTCTTTTTGCTGCAGGCATTGTATATCTCGGAATCATCCCGATCGGATGACTATATCATATAGCTCCCATAGGAACGATCGGTCAAGAATAGAATTAAACTTCAATAACTTTGTTGTTTTTCAATCAATTGTTACGAAATTCATAAGTTTAATACACCTTTAAATATATCCACCAAGTTTGATCAGAATCGGTTGACTATATCATATAGCTCCCATAGGAATGATCGGTCATATAGCTCCCATAGGAACGATCGGTCACGAATATAGTCTTAGAGCAATAACTTGGGTGTTTTGAAAGCGATTGTGACGAAACTTGGTTTTCGGAAGTTTAGTATATATAGAAATGTCTGTGCTAAGTTTCAGACAAATCGGTCATCTATATGCTATAGCTCCCATAGGAACAATAGGGCCAAAAAAATTTTTTTTTCGAAATACTTTTTTTTCTTATGCTCCAAACATTTAATGTAGGTTTGACTTGTTTTATATGCTTTATAATGATTTTGTTACATTATAAATGTGTATATATGTGGGATTTTACTTTATCCCTGTTTATTTATTTCAAATATTATTTAAGGATGTGATTTCCTTATATAGTCTTATTTATTAACAATGGTTCTTTGTGTTAAGAATACATTTATTATAATTATTATGGCCTTAGCGTTGAATTTGGGTGTGCGATGTGATCGAGGCGAGAGTACGATTGCGAGTGAGTCGCTTTTTGAATCAACGCTTCTCTCTATTTTTCAATGAGTGAGTCGACCAGATAGGTACGGCCGCTGCGTGTAGTTCGATCTCGCTCATTAGCTACTGCACGATTGCCATAATTATGCCCGCCTGACACTTCATTTCCTACAATCGGCTGTCCTGACAAGTCATTCGACCCGAATGATCCTAGCCAAGGCTTCATGAACTCAGCCACTGTTGAGGTCTTACAAGGTCCTTCACCATCGCCAACTTTCTCAACGTCGTATCGACCGTGCCTATTCACCTTCGTGACGTTATATGGTCCTAGGTATTTACCTCTCAACTTTAGACCTGTCCCATACTGGGTACGTTTAATCGCCACTAACTCGTTTAAATTGTATTTTCTTTCCCATTTCCTGTTTTTGTCAAACGTCCTTTTTATTTCCTGCTGTCATTAATATTCTTTCGAGCCTCCGCTCTAATCTCATCACGACCACAGTCTAATTCTTCTATTAACGAATCGGTTATCAGCTTTCTTATTTCAGGATCATCAGGACTACGCATCTTTATTCCTGTCAAAATCTTAAAAGGTGTAACTCTTGTACTTCTTGGAGCAGTATTATTAACAAGTTGTTGCACACGACCTACATACTTGTACCAATTTCCCTCATTCTCTTGGCTTAACTTTGAAATCATTGGAACTATTATCTTATGCATCCTTTCTACTTGGCCGTTGCCGCGGGGTACACCTGTTGCTATCAGTAAATGCTGTATATCCTGTCTGTCACAATATTCCTTAAACGCATTGGATGTGAATGCTGCTCCCCTGTCAGAAATTATCCTCACCGGGTTACCAAAAATTGCGGCCTGCTTTTCAAGACAACTAAGTACTTCATCGACTCCTGCTCCACGAGTCGGATACAACCATACAAACTTAGAGAACCCATCGACAATAACAAGTATATGATTGTAACGCTTTGTTGTGACCTCCATCGGGCCAACGTGATCAATGTGATATGTCATCAATGGCTGATCTCCTTTGCTTATTGGCATCAAATATCCTTCCTTTTTACCGGTTTTGGCATTAACAATAGGACATTCCACGCAACACTCAACAACACGAACTACCTTTTCTTTTAATTTTGGAATATAATACGACTTTTCTACGATATCCTGAGTCTTCCTAGCTCCAAAATGTCCTTGTTTGTGCGCAATCTGTATTATTTCCCTTTCCATCTGTGAGGGAACGACAATAAGTTCTTGATTGGGGTCTTTTAACAATATTTCATTCTCAATGTAAAAATCTTCGTATCCCTTCTCCTGAACTAAACTCCTGATCAATTTAGTCCAATCATCTGACAACTGTGCTTCCCTCAATCTATGGGTTATGGTGTCAGTTAGCAGAAAACAAGATAAACGGCTCAAAGCATCCACATGCCGCATCCTTGAACCTGAACGATGTTCAATCTGATAATCGAAATCTTGTAGGTACATTGCCCAACGTGCTACTCGCAACGGAACCTCTTTCTTTTTCATAGTCATCGTGAAAGCATTACAATCTGTAACAATCTTAAATCTCAATCCTAGCACATATACACGCCACTTTGTTAATGCTCCAATAACTGCTAAAACTTCAAGTTCATATGAATCATACTTCTCTTCGCAAGGTTTAGTTTTCCGACTCATATATTGTACCGGATGAAATAAACCATCTTCTGAATCTTTCTGCAAAAGCGCAGCTCCGAAACCGTGTTTCGAGGCATCAGTGTGAATCTCAGTCTCTAGCTTAGGATTGTATAACCTTAAAACGGGACCTTTGATCAATGCTAACTTTAATTGTTCAAACGCTATCATTTGCAATTCTTTAAACTCAAACTTGTTGTCTTTTCGCAAAATGTCTGTCAAGGGCTTAGCTGTTACTGCGTATCCTTCGATAAATTTACGGAAATACGATGTTAACCCTAAAAATCGTTGAACTGACTTCTTGTCATGTGGGATGGGGAATCTTGAAACGGCATCAGTCTTCTCCTTTCTTGGCTTAATACTTCCATTTTCAACTATATAGCCCAAAAAATTTACTTTACTCTGCAGTATCTGACATTTCTCCCAGTTTATTCTCAACACATTTCCCGCAGCTATCTTCAACACACTTTTAAGTTTAATTAAACCATCATTCGCGCTAACACTTGGTATAATTATATCGTCCATGTACACCACTGCATCTCCATTCTTCACTGATTCTCTCATTTCTGCCATTATAAATCTTGTAAAAACTGCTGGAGAGTTGGAAATTCCGAATGGTACATATAGGAATTCATACTGACCATTCTGAGTTACGAATGCTGTGTACTTCTGAGATTTTTCCTCAACAGGAACGTGGAAAAACCCGTTTGTTAGATCTAAAGTAGTATAAACTAACCCACTTTGAAGTTTTTCTAATACAGTATCCATCTGTGGCATAGGAAAATTATCTCGGACCACTTTCTCATTTAGCTTTCTGTAATCGCAGCACAGACGCTTTTTCCCATTCTTCTTTGTTACAAGTACAACAGGCGAAGCATATTCGGAAAAACTTGGCCTTATTATCTTCTCCTCCAACCATTCTTGTACCGTACTATCAACAATTTTCTGATCAGACTCTGCTAGACGCCTTGGATGCTGATAAACTGGCAACTCATCCGTTAGTACTATCTTCATTTCTATAGGAGTGTTTGTATTTCTAATAGGTTTGTAACTTTTAATCAACTTCTTAACTTCACTAGCGATTTCTGCACTGATATGTGACAAGTCACTCTTGATTTCCACTTTATTCTGTTCTGCACTGTGCATACACATACTCTCAAATTCCTTAAACAACTCAGCACAAGATTTATTCGCGTTACAGAGAGATTCTTTTCTCTTGATGCTCACAAACTTTGTACCTTTCTTTGTAACAACCAAACCGACGTGATCTAATATGGTTCTACCCAAAATTGCCTCATATGCCATGTCTTCATCAGGAACGATATGAAACTCGACTTCCATCTCAATGCCATCTATCTTGACGCTTATGCTAAAACTACCAAAAGTCATTACATGACTTCCACCAATGCCTGTAAGGCTCTTCGAATATCCTGTTAATGACTTAATTCCAAGTTCGACAAACACGCTTTTACGTATGAGACTCAAATTTGCTCCTGTATCAATTAGACCGTTGAACTTAATCGTCTTGTAAGTTACTTCTTTCAACTCTAAACCCGAATCAGTAAATTTACCTGATGCTTTTACTAATTTATCATCTACAACATTGGTGCTTTCAACTTTGGTGGTATCTTCTCCCTTACATTCAAATGAGCGATGGCCTGTTTTGCCACATTTAAAACAAGTAAACGATTTCTCGTTACAGTCTCTCATCATGTGTGAAGGATCACCACACTTAAAACATTTGCGATCACCTTTTGTTATTGAACTTTTCTCTCTATTATCTCTACCTTGCTTGTGAAGAGATGACTCCAATGTTGTTTTCTTTGACGACTTCCTAGGATCATAGGATTTTAAGTAAGTTTCTATTTGAACTTTCAACGCATCCACTGTTCTGGCTTGATACAATAATGCCTTATTTGCTCTCGTATCTGGTATGCCTTCTACGAAATACTCGATTAAACTTTCGTCCTCCAAATCGATCGGCTTTGCGATTTCCATTAATGAATACAAAAACTCATACAGATTTTCACCTCTCTTCAGCTGTCGATTGCTTAGTCTTCTATG
This sequence comes from Drosophila saltans, assembly GCA_018903575.1. Classification (NCBI taxonomy): domain Eukaryota; kingdom Metazoa; phylum Arthropoda; class Insecta; order Diptera; family Drosophilidae; genus Drosophila; species Drosophila saltans. Next base: position 8,013 of record JAEIGH010000236.1, on the reverse strand, counting down.
AACTTCGGCTGATGAAACCTTTACTCTGAATTCGTTTTTCAAAGCTACTTTCAGGGACTCCCAACTACAAATATCTCTCTTACTACGTATAAACGATAATGCAGCTCCCTTTAATAATTGTTTTGCATGCACAAAAAGCTGTAACTGACTCCACTGTACGGTTAAAGCGCATTCTTCTAGCTCCCTAGTCCATTGTACAACATCAATCGAACCTAAACCGCAAAACTCGGAAACGCTTCCCTCCACATCTTTTAGTGTGAACCATGACCTTTGCCCATCTGTGTTAGGGACTTCTCGAATTGTTCTAGCCGACGCGAAATCTCCTGCGCGTCATTTTCAGTTTCTATAAGATCGTAATGAGCGAGTAGACGTGATTGCAGCTTTGCTTTAAGGCCTGTAGTCTCTAGCCCTAACTCTCTCAATTTAATGCGCAACTCCTCAATACGCAAAGTTAGAATCTCACCTCGATCCATTTCACACAATTACAGGTATATTGCTTAACAAGTTTGCTATATTAATGTATAGTTAGTATCAATCAATCAAATTTGTTACGACTTAGCAAGTTTTACACACTATGTTAATGTAGGACAAATTGTTGTAGGTTATGATTAAGTTCAGACGATTCTTAGAAATGTGCTCTCTGCAGCTCGCATCAATTTCGTCAATATTTTTGCCACCGGTCTGGTTTCGTCGACACGCTCAAGACAATAATTAAACAGCTCACCCAACTATAGTCGTCCTTCTCTATGGAACCGCTTAATATCGCTGTAGCAACTTACTCAGCCTTCTTATAGATGTTCAGTTCGCTCTCTGTTGCCACTCGCTCTGCTGTCGCTACTCGCTCTGCTGTTTTCCACTCGTTCTTTTGGTCTCTCTTTGTCTGCTTCTGCACCAATTATCTCAACTTCGTGTCTGCTGCCTGCTCGTTTGGACTTTTCGTTGTCGTCTGCTTCTTGCAACGGTTTGTGTCGTCCGCTCTCTTTGTCTGCTTCAACAGTAAACACTGGTTATCATCAACTTAGTGCCTGCTGTCTGCTCTCTCCGTCTGTCTGCTTCCACAGTGAACACTGGTTATCATCAACTTAGTGCCTGCTGTCTGCTCTCTCCGTCTGTCTGCTTCTCCTTTTTCTCTCGAGTCACCACCGTTCTCGAGCCGCTTTCAACTTCAGTCGCCGACTTTTGCCTAAACGGCGCCAAAATTCTTAGTGACGTTCTACTTGCGTCGTCCGCTCGCTCACCGTCTCACCGTCTCACTGTCCACTCGTCGCCTCTCGTACTTTCACACCAACTTCCACTTCTTTTTGAACTTGTAGTGGTTGCTTCTTGTGAAATTCGTTCGCCAACAACCTTGATTTTGTATATGTATTACACGTTAATGCATGCAATTTTAACAATTTCTGTTCACTTGCGAACTTCACACACACACAAATTTCACTAAATGTCTTGGGCCAGATATCTCGGTTGAGCCCCCAATTTGTGGGATTTTACTTTATCCCTGTTTATTTATTTCAAATATTATTTAAGGATGTGATTTCCTTATATAGTCTTATTTATTAACAATGGTTCTTTGTGTTAAGAATACATTTATTATAATTATTATGGCCTTAGCGTTGAATTTGGGTGTGCGATGTGATCGAGGCGAGAGTACGATTGCGAGTGAGTCGCTTTTTGAATCAACGCTTATCTCTATTTTTCAATGAGTGAGTCGACCAGATAGGTACGGCCGCTGCGTGTAGTTCGATCTCGCTCATTAGCTACTGCACGATTGCCATAATTATGCCCGCCTGACACTTCATTTCCTACATATATTTAAATTGTCAAATAACAGTTTGCAAGGGTATACGAACTTCGGCACGGGCGAAGTTAGCCCATCCTTCTAGTTTTGTAATTTAACAAGTCATTCAGGAATCAACCAATTTTGCCCATTTTTTTTTTGTAAATGTTCGTTGTGGCCCAAAGAAGGTTTTTTTTCCAAAAGAAAGCTAATTTTTGTCTTAATGACGGTAAATGCAGACTTTAAAGTTCAACAGATTTTTTCATCAGATTACCGTTGATATATATGTCAAAATCGAAAATTATTTTAGACATTAATTTATGTAAATCCATATATATAAAAATCTATTGCTGTTTGTTTGTCTCGCTGAAACTCGAGAACAATTTTGATTTTGAATTTAATTAAAAGTGACTTTGATTAGGTAAATTGTTTAACTTAAGGCGTTTTAAAACGAATGAATAAAAAGAATTCACAGCCAACTCTCAACCTTGCCGGTCGTGTTTTTCTGGGCGCTCTCACTATTAATTCTTTCCTGCTTATATCGCGAATTTTTATTTTGTCAAAATTGCTTAAAAGCTTTTTTAATTAAATATCTATCACAATTAATTGTTCTTTCGTTTCGATTTGTTGCTAAACATTAAATCAAAGCTATTTTTACTTTTTGTATTAAACCAACAACAAAACTCTTTGCTTTGTTGTTGTGTCTCATAAACTTTGATTTTTTCGTTTGTGCTTTACCTGCATGCACTCGCGATCTCTTTTGTACACAGTGTTGTTTGTGTGTTCTTGCCCTCTTTTCTATATTTGCTTGTGTTAGCGCCCGTTGTTCTCGCGTTAGTTAATCTCGCGTTTGTGATCTGTTTTGTGTTGTGCGTTCACTGCTCTTAGCTTTTTCTCTTTCGTCTTGTAAGCAGCTGTGGCATCTTAACCCTTGTGGGGGACTTTTGGTTCGTATACGCCCCATTTTTTTTACATAAATCTTTTTTACTTCTGTTAGTTTATTTTTCTGTTATTAATATTTACTATTAATAAAATTGAAAATAATTTAACAATGTCGGTCTGCTCAAATAAGAAGTGCCCTCACCCTCTTAAAGCCCAGGAAGATTTTTTGCTTTGTTGGCTGTGTGACAACGTAATGCATTTTAAATGTGTTGGTTACACAGTAAAAGTAAAGGACAGCCTCGAAAATGGTGGGGGCCTGAAATGGAGTTGTGAAGCGTGTCGGGATGCCGAGAGGGAGATGCGTGTATTCATGAGGCGCACTCGTGAGGGATTTAAAAATCTGTCGGCTGGCCTAATAAAGCTTCGGGATGAGTTTTCATCACTGGAAACTCAGTTTAATAGTTTTAAACTATTAAACGAATCCCCGAAGCGAAAGAAGACCATCCCTAGGAATTTGTCCCCCCGTCCGCCAGTGTCTCTTACTCTCGCTGTTCCGAACACGACAAATGACTCAAACACACCGAATTCACGGCACTTGATATCGTTTAAAAGTCCGATTTCATCCAATTGTGTAGATTCCATTGGAATTTCCCCCGGTAATGGAATCACGCAAGTTACCGCGATATCAGGTGTAGTCTATGATTTGTCCGGGCGAATATCCTGCCCCAAGGATATTCCCAATCAGATATCGACAAGAGGGGCTCGTAAAGCATTGTCAGCCGCGGTAGCTTCAGCGCCCAGTGCTGTGGCTGCTGTGCCTGCTGGTGTGTGGAGTTCACTTGTCGGTATACCACCCAAAAAACAGATATTTATTTCGAGGCTTGACCCTAACACTACATCTGACGATGTCTTAGCCCATATCCGGGCAAAAACTCAGGCCTCAAACATAGCGGTGGAAAAATTTAGGTTTTCATATACCCGTGACATCTCGTCATTTAAAGTGAGTGTTCCGCCTAATCTTTTTGACCAAATTTGTAGAAAAGATTTTTGGCCGGAACACCTTATTATAAAGGAGTATACGACGAAAAAGAGAAATCGGCCTCCGATTCGACTGCGCCCTCTGCTATCACCTCGTCTTCTAATAATAAACTTCTACCTTCTTCTGGTACGTCAGCATCTACTGACGGGCCAAAAAACTAACTTTGTCCCTTATTCTGGCCTACCAGAATGTTAGAGGACTTAAATCTAAACTGTCTAGACTCTTTGTAGATAGTCTATCCTTTGATTTTCATGTTCTTGCTTTTACAGAGACGTGGCTCAAACCAGATATTGCTGACGCTTCGGTTTTAGCCACTAAATTTTCAATTTATAGAAAAGATCGGATTATACCAATGGTGGTGGTGTGCTTATTGCTGTCGATTCAGCTTTTCCATCTGAAATTATTCAGTTAACTTCCGCTCATGAAATTGAGTTTATTAGTGTCAAAATTTCACTTAAATCTTTTTGCACTTATGTTACTTGCTCTTACATTCCACCTCTTTCCGACTTAATTACATATAATAATCACTTGGAAGCAATTCAAGCAGTTTCTCCACTTCTTTCTGATAGAGATATTTCCTGGTCGCTTTCTGATGAGTCCTCAGTGTTGTTGCCCTCCTCGTCACATTGCTTTATTGATGGTCTGTTTGATTTATCCCTTACTCAAATTAATCCTGTACGCAATTCAATTGATAGATCACTGGATCTTGTATTTGTGTTGGACTCCTCCAACTGCGTCGTTTCCAGGATTGAACCTCTCGTTTTACCTGAAGACAAATTTCATCCAACCTTGGATGTAACTATTGACCTTTCTATCTGTGCGCCGACTTACAATACTCATCCGGTAACAAGAAGCCGCTGCTTTCGTAAGACTGACTTTGTCAGACTTAATAATATTATTTGGAACCTTGATTGGTCATATCTGTACAATTGTACAACCATGGACTCTGCTATTCATTATTTCTATAATATGCTTGATTCCGTTTTTAAAATTTGTGTTCCTCTCGGTAGATCAGTTCGGTCTAATAAACCCCCCTGGTTCACTCGTAAGCTGTCCAATTTAAGAAATGTTAAGTCAAGATATTATAAGAGTTATAAAAAGGCAGGTCGTCCATCAGATTTTTCTAAATATGCTATTGCTCGTTCAAATTTCATGAAGCTAAATACAAAATGCTACAAGGATTATCTTCGGCGATGTAAACTTCAGTTTTACAGTGATCCTAAGCAGTTTTACAACTTTGTGAACGCTAAACGCAAGACGAAGCATAAGCCCATCATATTTAACTTTTGGAAATAAGACTGCGGACAGTGATCAGGCCATTGCCGATATGTTTGTTGATTTTTTCAAAACAACCTATTCCTTAACGGAATACCACTTAAACTCTCCGTATCCTTATGAGTTAAAAAAGTCAAATTGCATATTCAATCCTTTAATTGACGAAAGTTCGCTTCTCAGCGTGCTTAAGCAAGTCAAACCTGTGTACGCGCCAGGTCCCGATGGGATTCCTGGTTGTGTACTCAGATTTTGCGCTGAATCGTTATGTAAGCCTATTCAGTAATTATTCTCGTTGTCCGTTGAAACCTCCGCTTTCCCGTTGATTTGGAAGGAATCATTTATAATTCCTCTCCATAAAAAGGGTAGTAAGTCTGATGTTTCTAACTATAGGGGTATTTCCAAGTTGTCCGCTATTCCAAAAACTTTTGAAAAAATTGTAACTGAAAAGTTATTGCAACATTTTTGTAGTTCTATAATTTCACCAGCCCAACACGGTTTCGTGAAACGTAGATCAACAACCACTAACCTTTTAGAATTTACATCTAGGGCGATCAAAGGATTTGAAAGTGCAAAGCAAACTGATGTCATATATACAGATTTCAGTAAGGCTTTTGACTCTGTTAACCATAAGTTATTGCTTATAAAGTTAAATGCAATTGGCTTCCCAAATATTCTACTCCGTTGGATTCGTGAGTATCTGACAAGTAGAACACAAAAGGTCTTATTTAAGTCTTCCTTTTCCATATGCATCAATGTGACTTCGGGGGTGCCCCAGGGTAGTCATCTTGGTCCGTTGTTCACCCTCTTCATAAATGATCTTCCTTCCGTCTTGCATCATTCACATGTGCTCATGTAGCTGTAGCTTTCGTTACTTGTCTGTTTTTGTCAACTGTTCCCCGCGACTCGAGCCGTACGTCATGCGGTTTGCGCCCCTCGGTCGGTTGGGCGGGAGGTTGTGGGCACTTAGTGCACCTGATGGGATTCGCGCTAAAAAAAAAAAAAAAAAAAAAAAAAATTCATTTCATTTCGTTCAAATACTGGTAGACGAACACGAAACGCCGCAGTTGTTAGAGAATTTCGTAAACGTAATGCGAACACGGTTGACAACAACATGGAATTGGCGGCTCATAATTATGATAGCACAATTGATTATAGCATATATTCCAATATTGGACAAATGAATAAAGAATGTGTGCATTGCAAAGCATTGAAATTTATGAACGAACCGCCTGCCATATGCTGTGCTTCTGGAAAAGTTAAATTGCCTGCATTAGAACCTCCACCGGACCCTTTGCACTCATTAATTTATGGCAATTCACAAGCGTCAAAGGAGTTTTTGAAAAATATTCAAAAGTACAATTCATGCTTTCAAATGACTTCTTTTTGGGGCTACAAATATTATAAGAGATGGATTTATGCCGACCTTTAAGGTAATTACTTCTTAGTACTTACTATGCAATTTGATTTATGAGAAAAAAAATTCCAGATTCAAGGTCAGATATACCATAGGGCTGGATCACTGTTGCCACTCCCAGATGCTGACCATCAGTTTTTACAAATATATTTCATTGGTGATGTTGATAGAGAATTGAACCAGCGCTGTGCAATGTTAGAAGAGAAATCTTGAGTGAGCTGCAAAGATTTTTCCATCAGCATAATGAATTGGTCAAATTCTTCAAGAATGCACTGGATCAGATGCCCACCGATGACCATAAAATCATAATACGTGCTGACAGGACACCACTCGGACAACATGCCAGGCGATTTAATGCACCAACAATCGAAGTTGCAATTGTAATAGTTGGAGAACAATTTCATCAAGGAGATATTGTTTTGCATCGTAGGAATGAGCAACTAAATCGTATTTCTGAACTCCATCGTTGTTATGACGCATTACAATACCCGATTTTGTTCTGGAGAGGAGATGACGGGTATCATATCAATATACCAATGATAAATGCAATAACTGGTATTAATGAAGCAAGCAAGTCGTCCCTGCCGACATTGAGTATACCCTGTACCTACTAGTTATATTAAATGAAATAGAATATCCTCGAAATCGCCATTAATTTCATGCAAAATTCTCTTTAACATGCAGCAACAACGAACGCATGCTGTCTCGCTCACTCTTGCCAGCCAATGTCGCCTTGGCAATTCAGTGCAAAACTCATATAGGTACATCTCCGATATTTATTGTCCGATTTCGACAAAATTTGGTCAGCTGATCCAGTTTGGGTATTTAATTAGGTGTGCCAAGTAAGAATACGATATCTTCAATACAGGTCTAGTAATACGTTTTCCCGATTTGCGAGGGCGGAAGTGGGCGTGGCAAAAATTTGAAACAAACTTGATCTGGCTGCATACTAGACGGATCTACAAACCGAATTTGGTAGCTTTAGCTCTTATAGTCTCCGAGATCTAGTCGTTCATACAGACGGACGGACAGACGGACAGACGGGCAGACGGACGGACGGACAGACGGACGGACGGACAGACGGACGGACAGACGGACAGACGGACATGGCTCAATCGACTAGTGATGCTGATCAAGAATATATATACTTTATGGGGTCAGAAATGTATATTTTCGCCTGTTACATACATTTTAGCGACTTTAATATACCCTTTTACCCTATGGGTACAGGGTATAAAAATTACGATCAGTATCATACAAAATAGTAATTCTTATAATTTTTAGGTCAGGAAACAACGAAAAAAGTTAGTGCGATGAATTATTATTCATATCGATTGATTCAATTCCCATTGCGTTTATCATTTGCAATGACGATAAATAAAGATCAAGGACAAACCCTTCAAGTGTGTGGGGTAAATTTAGAAGAGCCGTGCTTTTCTCACGGACAATTATACGTGGCATGTTCCAGGGTGGGAGCACCAAATAATTTGTTTATTTATGCACCTGCAAACAAAACAAAAAATATTGTATACTCAATGGTATTAAACTAAGTTAAGTGCGTAGCAAAAAATTTGAAAATTGCCACGTCGAACATTTAATGGATGAACTAAACATTTAATTCGCCAGCAC